>CAJNDT010002622.1:0-29749 GCA_905221615.1 Symbiodinium sp. CCMP2592 | reverse complement strand
GCAGGAAACGCTGAACAAACGCCTTTCTGCCCTAAAACTGCCAGGGCAGCTGCGAAGGCTCACAGCATTGTGTGTCTTAGGAGGCTCAGGCCCTTTCTTGTACAGCCTTGTGTGCCTCTCCAGGTACAAGCCAAGCAGCTGAGCAGGGTGGTAAAGGCCGAAACAAAAAAGCTCAAAAAAGCGCGGGCGGTGGCACGAAAGCTGAGCGAGGCAGACTTGCTAGGGCTTCTTGTAGAAAAGAGGCAACCAGTTCTCTGAGAGGGAGCTGGAAGCTTCTAGAAACCGTTTTTTCGAAAGCTTTTCCCTCGTTTCTCACTCCCGCAGCTGATGCTCTTGATAATCTGCAGACTTCTTCTGAAGTCGACAAGTTTGTGCAGACAGGGGAGGCCCTTCGAGGCTTCCTACGATTCTGTAGGAAAAAAGAGCTCCTGCAAGTGGAGCCTCCAGACGTAAAAAGCACCGCGCACGTACAGCAAGCAATCGAAACAATTGAAGCTACAAGTTGAGATTAACGTCTGCCAGTACATGCCGCAAAATCCTCGCATCAGCGTGCCAGCATGTAGCCGCAGCAAACTTATCAAGAGCATTACAATAGGAGGGCGGCGAGCCTCATGTGCATCAGAGGTGAGCCTGTTTAACGTCTTTGGTCTCGACCCAAACTGCAAACAGCAGACGTGCTTTTTGCAGCCTTACTTCAAAGCAGCAAACCCAAATGCAGCGCGATATGTGCGATGGAACTGGGCCACACCTGCAGCCATTGTCCCGAACATCTTCTTCAGTTCCACTATTCTCTGAAACATAAAGCGCGAGCTGGAGAAACCATGGGAACCCACATGTACTCCACAGGGAACCGAGCTGACACACTGCAAAAGCCAAGGGAGCCCGCCCAGACCTTTGCGCAATATATGCTGGGAAAACCCACTTGCAATGCTGCAAAAAGCAAGGAACACACAGGGAACCCACCGTCGAGGCTGTTCAACCATGGGAACCCACTAAACATGCTGCAAAAGACTAGGGAACCCACAGGGAACCCAGCTGACATGCTGCAAAGGCTAAGGGAACCCGCCAAAACCTTTGAGTGACACATACTGGAAAACCATGGGAACCCACTTCCAATGCTGCAAAAAACCAGAGAACCCAACAGAGAACCCAGCGTCGATACTGCTACAAACCATGGGAACCCACTTAAAAATGCTGCAAAAACCAGGGAACCCACAGGGAACCCACCGTCCATGCTGCAAAAACCATGGAAATCTACAAGAAAGCTAGGTGAAGAACAAACACAGACCCACCCGAAATGCTGCAAAAAACAAGGGAACCCATATGTAGCCCACCTGAAGTGTTGCAAAAAATAAGGGAAACCACAGAGAACCCACCGTCGATACTGCCACAAACCATGGGAACCCACTTAAAAATGCTGCAAAAACTAGGGAACCCACAGGGAACCCACCGTCCATGCTGCAAAAACCATGGGAATCTACAAGAAAGCTAAGTGAAGAACATACACAGATGCTGCAAAAAACAAGGGAACCCATATGTAGCCTGCGTTGCAAAAAATAAGGGAAACCACAGAGAACCCACCGTCAATACTGCCACAAACCATGGGAACCCACTTAAAAATGCTGCAAAAACCAGGGAGCCCACAGGGAACCCACCGTCCATGCTGCAAAAACCATGGGAATCTACAAGAAAGCTAAGTGAAGAACATACACAGACCCCCTCGAAATGCTGCAAAAAACCAGGGAACCCATATGTAGCCCACCTGAAGTGTTGCAAAAAACAAGGGAACCCACAGGGAACCCACCCCATCTGCTGCAAAAACCAAGGGAACCCACTTACACACCCTTTGGGTAGTATAACACTATTAGAAGGGTGGAAGGTCCCAGACATGCCGGAGTCAATCAAACTTAGTTGGCAGCTGAGTATTATACCACCGGCTTTGTCCTAAGGGTGAAATCATTTGCCCGCCACCGCTGGGCTCGTTCAGGTTCCCTCGTCTGTATCCTCACACCCTGCAGCATACAATCTCGAATCAAACTGCGGCGGATCAGTAGAGTCTGCCTGTCCAGCTTTCTGCAAGCGGACAGTTTCGGATCCAGATTTCCCATGCTGCGTGTTGCTCTACGTAAAAGACTGCGGCGCTCAGCTTCGACCTTGCAACAGGCTCAACATTTCAGAAGCACTTGCGAATGAGCATGATATGACGGGCTGACATTCGTGCATTCGGAAAAACCTGCTAGATGTCAACAAAGAGTTTTGGCTGCCCGCATGGACTACAGCAAGGCTCACTTACTCATCCTAAACCCTACACCGCAACGCAACCACGTTTTGGTGGCCTTCAGAAAAAGAAGGCTGGGATCACAGACTAGCCGAAAAGTTTACAAGCTGCTCAGGCAGCAGTTTGGGCAACGCTCATACATTCACCGGCTCAGATGGCAGACCTCATTGCCAGATGGCAAACCCCACTCCGCAGCGTCATCGCTTTAAGTGCCGGGCTCAACGCCCATAAAACATCCGTGCCCTGCCTCAGACAAGGCTTGCACACTGCTGAGCTGAAAAGTTCAGCAACTGACGCAACAGTTCGGGTCACAACAAGACTCACACTCAACCGAAGACGAAGAAGTTACTAGCTGCTCACGCAACAGTTCCGGTCACAGCAAGGTCGCACCGCAGATCACTCTCAGCACCGGGCTCAAAGCCGTAAACCGTAAACATTCATTCCCTTGGAAAAGAAAGAGCGAAGCTTGGTCACTGCTCACCCGACAGCGAAGAAGAATTTACGCGCTGCAGGTCACAGTAAAGCTCACTCACACTCACTGACTCACGTACTAAAAGCTGGCAGAGCTTAGTCACTGCTCAACAGATACTCGCGCTGGGGCAACAGTTCAACACCAGAGAGGCGACAGCGAAGCTCACTGACCACTGATCACTCTCAGTGCCGGGCTCAATGCGCGTTAAAACATGCGTGCCATCGTGTGAGAAACGACAAGGCTCACTTACTGCGATTCAGAAAGTTGCCGTGCTACTGTCTTGGCCTGGGCAAGTTCAAACATCTACATTCTACGGGGCATCAGACAAAAAAGCCATGCCTTGCGAAGTCTTCTTTGCTCTGCTTTCAGGATCTTAGCGACTCTGCACGCTTCTACCTAATCAAGACATCTTGTAGACACGCAGACAATACCACACCTTTGCATCCTCACGCTCCTGTCGCAAGCGGGCCAGACGGCGGACAAAGTCTCCTAGCAACAGGCCAGACGAGGAAGGACATTCATATACGAAGGACGTTCTACACTCCTGCGGCAACTCCACTCTTTGAGGGGGGAGGAACAGGAGGTGCTTCCACATCGGACATCGTTGCAACACTTGGGCCAAAAGAGCGCTCGAATTACGGCGCCAATTCCGGAAGCTGTTCTCTAGGATGCTTGGAAGGGCCTCCTCTGTGTGAGAAAGTTCTGTTTGCAAAGTTCACATGTTTCCGACCGTTCCACTGTTATTTTGAGTTTAGCAGGAACACCGGCAAAATGCAAAACAGAGCTGGCGAGGTTTGTATACTGTCGCACGCAACGGCCAGCTGTGTACGCAGATGTGGCATCTGCTCGACGAAAAAACGGCATAACTGGGCCCCAGAAATGGCTCCCAAATCTGAGCTCTAATTTGGGCCCCGAATTGCGTGAGCTTGTATGTCCAACGAAGAAAGCCAAAATCTGGGGCCCGTTTCGGTGCCCGGACTAGAGCTGCTTTTTGAAACCCGCTTCAGCTGGAAAACTGCGCGGAAAAACAAAATTCCTTCCGCGTGCTGTTTAGATCAACGTCCAAGAAAGCCAACATGCTGTGAAATGTGATACTTTTGGAAAATTTGCCAAACTTGCCATCGGCTGCCGTTTCAAGACAAGTGCTTCTGTTCTTGTTCGTACAAGATAATTCCCGCACAGTGTGAGAAAGTTCTGTTTGCAAAGTTCACATGTTTCCGACCGTTCCACTGTTATTTTGAGTTTAGCAGGAACACCGGCAAAATGCAAAACAGAGCTGGCGAGGTTTGTATACTGTTGCACGCAACGGCCAGCTGTGTACGCAGATGTGGCATCTGCTCGACGAAAAAACGGCATAACTGGGCCCCAGAAATGGCTCCCAAATCTGAGCTCTAATTTGGGCCCCGAATTGCGTGAGCTTGTATGTCCAACGAAGAAAGCCAAAATCTGGGGCCCGTTTCGGTGCCCGGACTAGAGCTGCTTTTTGAAACCCGCTTCAGCTGGAAAACTGCGCGGAAAAACAAAATTCCTTCCGCGTGCTGTTTAGATCAACGTCCAAGAAAGCCAACATGCTGTGAAATGTGATACTTTTGGAAAATTTGCCAAACTTGCCATCGGCTGCCGTTTCAAGACAAGTGCTTCTGTTCTTGTTCGTACAAGATCTTTCCCGCACTGTGTGAGAAAGTTCTGTTTGCAAGGTTCACATGTTTGCGAGCGTTCCACTTGTTATTTTGAGTTTTGAAGGAACACCGGCAAAATGCAAAACAGAGCTGGCGAGGTTTATATACTGTTGCACGCAACGGCCAGCTGTGTACGCAGATGTGGCATCTGCTCGACGAAAAAACGGCATAACTGGGCCCCAGAAATGGCTCCCAAATCTGAGCTCTAATTTGGGGCCCCGAATTGCGTGAGCTTGTATGTCCAACGAAGAAAGCCAAAATCTGGGGCCCGTTTCGGTGCCCGGACTAGAGCTGCTTTTTGGAACCCGTTTCAGCTGGAAAACTGCACGAAAAAACAAAATTCCTTCCGCATGCTGTTTGGATCAACGTCCAAGAAAGCCAACATGCTGTGAAATGTGAGATACTTTTGGAAAATTTGCCAAACTTGCCATCGGCTGCCGTTTCAAGACAAGTGCTTCTGTTCTTGTTCGTACAAGATAATTCCCGCACAGGGGAGGCCCTTCGAGGCTTCCTACGATTCTGTAGGAAAAAAGAGCTCCTGCAAGTGGAGCCTCCAGACGTAAAAAGCACCGCGCACGTACAGCAAGCAATCGAAACAATTGAAGCTACAAGTTGAGATTAACGTCTGCCAGTACATGCCGCAAAATCCTCGCATCAGCGTGCCAGCATGTAGCCGCAGCAAACTTATCAAGAGCATTACAATAGGAGGGCGGCGAGCCTCATGTGCATCAGAGGTGAGCCTGTTTAACGTCTTTGGTCTCGACCCAAACTGCAGATAGCAGACGTGCTTTTTGCAGCCTTACTTCAAAGCAGCAAATCCAAATGCAGCGCAAGATGTGCGATGGAACTGGGCCCCACCTGCAGCCACTGTCCTGAACATCTTCTTCAGTTCCACTCTTCTCTGAAACATAATGCGCGAGCTGGAGAAACCATGGGAACCCACATGTACCCCACAGGGAACCGAGCTGACACACTGCAAAAGCCAAGGGAGCCCGCCCAGACCTTTGCGCAATATATGCTGGGAAAACCCACTTGCAATGCTGCAAAAAGCAAGGAACACACAGGGAACCCACCGTCGATGCTGTTCAACCATGGGAACCCACTAAACATGCTGCAAAAGACTAGGGAACCCACAGGGAACCCAGCTGACATGCTGCAAAGGCTAAGGGAACCCGCCAAAACCTTTGAGTGACACATACTGGAAAACCATGGGAACCCACTTCCAATGCTGCAAAAAACCAGAGAACCCAACAGAGAACCCAGCGTCGATACTGCTACAAACCATGGGAACCCACTTAAAAATGCTGCAAAAACCAAGGAACCCACAGGGAACCCACCGTCCATGCTGCAAAAACCATGGAAATCTACAAGAAAGCTAGGTGAAGAACAAACACAGACCCACCCGAAATGCTGCAAAAAACAAGGGAACCCATATGTAGCCCACCTGAAGTGTTGCAAAAAATAAGGGAAACCACAGAGAACCCACCGTCGATACTGCCACAAACCATGGGAACCCACTTAAAAATGCTGCAAAAACTAGGGAACCCACAGGGAACCCACCGTCCATGCTGCAAAAACCATGGGAATCTACAAGAAAGCTAAGTGAAGAACATACACAGATGCTGCAAAAAACAAGGGAACCCATATGTAGCCTGCGTTGCAAAAAATAAAGGAAACCACAGAGAACCCACCGTCAATACTGCCACAAACCATGGGAACCCACTTAAAAATGCTGCAAAAACCAGGGAGCCCACAGGGAACCCACCGTCCATGCTGCAAAAACCATGGGAATCTACAAGAAAGCTAAGTGATGGACATACACAGACCCACCCGAAATGCTGCAAAAAACAAGGGAACCCATATGTAGCCCACCTGAAGTGCTGCAAAAAACAAGGGAACCCACAGGCAACCCACCCCATCTGCTGCAAAAACCAAGGGAACCCACTTACACACCCTTTGGGTAGTATAACACTATTAGAACGGTGGAAGGTCCCAGACATGCCGGAGTCAATCAAACTCAGTTGGCAGCTGAGTATTATACCACCGGCTTTGTCCTAAGGGTGACATCATTTGCTCGCCACCGCTGGGCTCGTTCAGGTTCCCTCGTCTGTATCCTCACACCCTGCAGCATACAATCTCGAATCAAACTGCGGCGGATCAGTAGAGTCTGCCTGTCCTAGCTTTCTGCAAGCGGACAGTTTCGGATCCAGATTTCCCATGCTGCGTGTTGCTCTACGTAAAAGACTACGGCGCTCAGCTTCGACCTTGCAACAGGCTCAACATTTCAGAAGCACTTGCGAATGAGCATGATATGACGGGCTCACATTCGTGCATTCGGAAAAACCTGCTAGATGTCAACAAAGAGTTTTGGCTGCCCACATGGACTACAGCAAGGCTCACTTACTCATCCTAAACCCTACACCGCAACGCAACCACGTTTTGGTGGCCTTCAGAAAAAGAAGGCTGGGGACGTCAAAGCAAGGCTTCGTCACTGACTAGCCGAAAAGTTTACAAGCTGCTCAGGCAGCAGTTTGGGCAATGCTCATACATTCACCGGCTCAGATGGCAGACCTCATTGCCAGATGGCAAACCCCACTCCGCAGCGTCATCGCTTTAGTGCCGGGCTCAAAGCCCGCAAAACATTCGTGCCCTGCCTCAGACAAGGCTTGCACACTGCTGAACCGAAAAGTTTAGTAACTGACGCAACAGTTCGGGTCACAACAAGACTCACACTCAACCGAAGACGAAGAAGTTACTAGCTGCTCACGCAACAGTTCCGGTCACAGCAAGGTCGCACCGCAGATCACTCTCAGCACCGGGCTCAAAGCCGTAAACCGTAAACATTCATTCCCTTGGAAAAGAAAGAGCGAAGCTTGGTCACTGCTCACCCGACAGCGAAGAAGAATTTACGCGCTGCAGGTCACAGTAAAGCTCACTCACACTCACTGACTCACGTACTAAAAGCTGGCAGAGCTTAGTCACTGCTCAACAGATACTCGCGCTGGGGCAACAGTTCAACACCAGAGAGGCGACAGCGAAGCTCACTGACCACTGATCACTCTCAGTGCCGGGCTCAATGCGCGTTAAAACATGCGTGCCATCGTGTGAGAAACGACAAGGCTCACTTACTGCGATTCAGAAAGTTGCCGTGCTACTGTCTTGGCCTGGGCAAGTTCAAACATCTACATTCTACGGGGCATCAGACAAAACCATGCCTTGCGAAGTCTTCTTTGCTCTGCTTTCAGGATCTTAGCGACTCTGCACGCTTCTACCTAATCAAGACATCTTGTAGACACGCAGACAATACCACACCTTTGCATCCTCACGCTCCTGTCGCAAGCGGGCCAGACGGCGGACAAAGTCTCCTAGCAACAGGCCAGACGAGGAAGGACATTCATATACGAAGGACGTTCTACACTCCTGCGGCAACTCCACTCTTTGAGGGGGGAGGAACAGGAGGTGCTTCCACATCGGACATCGTTGCAACACTTGGGCCAAAAGAGCGCTCGAATTACGGCGCCAATTCCGGAAGCTGTTCTCTAGGATGCTTGGAAGGGCCTCCTCTGGACTCCAAACTTTTCTTCTGCACTCTAAACGCCTGTGCTGTTGCTGCTTTCTGCAAGAGAAGCAGATGCAGCGACACGTGCCTTGAAAAATATTGCTGCTTTGTTTTGCTGAAATGATGTCGGAGATTGTGGCAGTAGTCCTGTGAAGTTTTCATTCGCTCTTTTGCAAGTAACAAGTCGTAGCCGTGATGTCTTTGTCCTAACATGTTCAGACTTTTGGCAAGAACATTGTTAATGTGCTTTGGGGAAGACTGAAAACAGTAGTGCACGGCAGCATGAGCTCAACAATGGTGTGCTTTGTCTGCAATGGATCGGTCGTGACCTGAGATGCTAGCCTGTCTCTGCGTTGTTGCGGCCGTTCTTGCAAGCCCTGCTGTCCTATTTAAGAAAATATTGCATCGGATCAAGCTTTTGAGATTTCGGAAGATATTGCATCGGATCAAACTTTTGAGAAATAGGAAGTTATTGCTTCGGATCAACCTTTTGAGATGTGCTCTGGAGTACTGCTAGCGATGGTAGAGACAGCAGTGCAGTGCAGTACAGCGGCATCTGACGACTGAAGACAGTAGTGCAGTGCAGCAAATACTGCGCCGTTCTTGAGGTGTGATTTTTTTTGCGACGGATCAGTCGTGACCTGAGATCCAAGCCTCTTTCTGTGCTGTTGCTGCCGTTCTTGCAAGTAGCCGCGTCGTGCTGTCATATTTGGGAAGATATTGCATCGGATTAACCTTTTGAGATTTAGGACATAATTGCATCGGATCAAGCTTTTGAGATGTGCTCTGGAGTGCTGTAAACGATGCTAGGGACAGCAGTGCAGTGCAGCGCAGTGCAGTGCATCTGAAGACTGAAGACAGCAGCGCAGTGCAGCATCAGCTCAATGATGCGCCGTTCTTGAGGTGTGATTTTTTTTTGCGACGGATCAGTCGTGACCTGAGATCCAAGCCTCTCTCTGTGCTGTTGCGGCCGTTCTTGCAAGTAGCCGCGTCGTGCTGTCATATTTGGAAAGATATTGCATCGGATCAACCTTCTGAGATTTAGGACATAATTGCATCGGATCAAGCTTTTGAGATGTGCTCTGGAGTGCTGTAAACGATGGTAGGGACAGCAGTGCAGTGCAGCGCAGTGCAGTGCATCTGAAGACTGAAGACAGCAGCGCAGTGCAGCATCAGCTCAATAATGCGCCGTTCTTGAGGTGTGATTTTTTTTGCGACGGATCAGTCGTGACCTGAGATCCAAGCCTCTCTCTGTGCTGTTGCTGCCGTTCTTGCAAGTAGCCGCGTCGTGCTGTCATATTTGGGAAGATATTGCATCGGATCAACCTTTTGAGATTTAGGACATAATTGCATCGGATCAAGCTTTTGAGATGTGCTCTGGAGTGCTGTAAACGATGGTAGGGACAGCAGTGCAGTGCAGCGCAGTGCAGTGCATCTGAAGACTGAAGACAGCAGCGCAGTGCAGCATCAGCTCAATGATGCGCCGTTCTTGAGGTGTGATTTTTTTTTGCGACGGATCAGTCGTGACCTGAGATCCAAGCCTCTCTCTGTGCTGTTGCGGCCGTTCTTGCAAGTAGCCGCGTCGTGCTGTCATATTTGGGAAGATATTGCATCGGATCAACCTTTTGAGATTTAGGACATAATTGCATCGGATCAAGCTTTTGAGATGTGCTCTGGAGTGCTGTAAACGATGGTAGGGACAGCAGTGCAGTGCAGCGCAGTGCAGTGCATCTGAAGACTGAAGACAGCAGCGCAGTGCAGCATCAGCTCAATAATGCGCCGTTCTTGAGGTGTGATTTTTTTTGCCACGGATCAGTCGTGACCTGAGATCCAAGCCTCTCTCTGTGCTGTTGCGGCCGTTCTTGCAACTAGCCGCGTCGTGCTGTCATATTTGGGAAGATATTGCATCGGATCAACCTTTTGAGATTTAGGACATAATTGCATCGGATCAAGCTTTTGAGATGTGCTCTGGAGTGCTGTAAACGATGGTAGGGACAGCAGTGCAGTGCAGCGCAGTGCAGTGCATCTGAAGACTGAAGACAGCAGCGCAGTGCAGCATCAGCTCAATGATGCGCCGTTCTTGAGGTGTGATTTTTTTTTGCGACGGATCAGTCGTGACCTGAGATCCAAGCCTCTCTCTGTGCTGTTGCGGCCGTTCTTGCAAGTAGCCGCGTCGTGCTGTCATATTTGGGAAGATATTGCATCGGATCAACCTTTTGAGATTTAGGACATAATTGCATCGGATCAAGCTTTTGAGATGTGCTCTGGAGTGCTGTAAACGATGGTAGGGACAGCAGTGCAGTGCAGCGCAGTGCAGTGCATCTGAAGACTGAAGACAGCAGCGCAGTGCAGCATCAGCTCAATAATGCGCCGTTCTTGAGGTGTGATTTTTTTTGCCACGGATCAGTCGTGACCTGAGATCCAAGCCTCTCTCTGTGCTGTTGCGGCCGTTCTTGCAACTAGCCGCGTCGTGCTGTCATATTTGGGAAGATATTGCATCGGATCAACCTTTTGAGATTTAGGACATAATCGCATCGGATCAAGCTTTTGAGATGTGCTCTGGAGTGCTGTAAACGATGGTAGGGACAGCAGTGCAGTGCAGCGCAGTGCAGTGCATCTGAAGACTGAAGACAGCAGCGCAGTGCAGCATCAGCTCAATGATGCGCCGTTCTTGAGGTGTGATTTTTTTTTGCGACGGATCAGTCGTGACCTGAGATCCAAGCCTCTCTCTGTGCTGTTGCGGCCGTTCTTGCAAGTAGCCGCGTCGTGCTGTCATATTTGGGAAGATATTGCATCGGATCAACCTTTTGAGATTTAGGACATAATTTCAACCTTTTGAGTTGCTAACGCGGTAAAGGGCAGTGTTCGTGGTGTCGTGCTCTGGAGTGCTGCTAACGCGGCAGAGACAGCAGTGCAGCGGCAATTCAAGACTCTTCGCAGGGTTGCTCTTTCAGTTCAGCTCCTTTTAGGGTTTAGGGTTCCTCAACACATCTGGGGTTTCCCAACCAACATCTCCTTTTAGGGTTGAAGGTGTTATTTTCTGGTTTTGAGCGGAGATTTTTAGACTTCTGCCAAGAACACGCTTCCAAAGAATAGCTGGAGACTCTGCAAATCCAGTTTTACGTGGTGTGGCGCTCTGGAGTGCTGTTAACGCGGTAGAGACAGCAGTGCAGTGCAGCGGCAATTGAAGATTGAGTAGAGACAACAGTACAGTGTAGCACCGGGTAAATCAAGCGCTGCTCCCTAGGTTTTTCTGATTTCTGACACATCGGTCGCGACCTGAGATTGACACACTGAGAACAGTCCCAGTCATGGTTTGGAGTGCCGCTACGTGATGGAGAGCGATGTTAGTGGCGTCGTGCTCTAAAGTGCTGCTATAACGCGGTAGAGACAGCAGTGCAGTGCAGCCGCAGTTTCAAGACTGACTAGAGACAACAGTACAGTGTAGCATCAGGTAAATCAAGCGCAGTTCCCTAGGCTTTTCTGATTTCTGACGCATCGGTCGCGACCTGAGATTGACAGACTCAGAACAAGTCATGGTCTGGAGTGCTGCTACGTGATAGAGAGCGATGTTAGTGGCGTCGTGCTCTGAAGTGTTGCTTTAACGCGGTAGAGACAGCAGTGCAGTGCAGCGGCAGTTTGAAGACTGAATGTTGCTGTGTCGTGCTGTGGAGCGTGCGTGCAGTGCAGCTTTGTTTTCAGAATGAAAACTGCAGGCAGTGCAGTTGCCGAGGCTTGCTTGACTTCCATCGGATTTGTGACTGAACAGGGCAAAAGTCCAGCCGCTCCTTGCTTTGTAGCTTGCAGAGCAGGCGTTGACGCAATTTACACTTCGGCATTGTCCTGCTCCCACCACGTACACTTCACAGCGTAGAAGCGCCGCACGATGCAAAGAGATGCCTGTTTTGCTCGCTACCCCCCTCCTTGGTTTCATTTTGCTCGGGATGCGCTGCTCATGTTGCTCGCTTTGTCTCCCCAGTTTTATTGCTCAAAGGACGCTCTTCTGGTCGCTCAAGCGTGGATCCACCAAGAAAAAGACATGCCATCGTCCACCTGGGCCGAAGGACTGGAGACCACTAGTAGCTGGAAGGCCACAGTGAGCCCCGTGAGGCGTTCCTTTTTTTCTGCTCTGGGAGAATAATAATTCTATTCTCCCACAGCGGGAAAAAAGGAATGCCTTCCCCACTAGGGGGATTTCCATCTGGAAGGTTCCTTTGCGTTCCTTTCCGCTCTGTTTTCCACCAGAAACGTGGAAGTCGCAAGGGTTCTGACAGGTTTGGTGTTCCCTTTCCATTCCTTTCCACAGTTTTGGACATCCAGTGATCTGTTCTGCCGTTGGCGCGTGGCCCAAAGTTGCTTCAATGAAGCGCCGGCGTTTGCTATATAAGCAGCCTCTTCCTGCCGCGCCGTCGAGTGATGAGCTTGGGCAGGTGAGAACGCTTGTGAGAGACAAGTGGGTTGCCTCCTACCTTGCCGAGCATGGACGTGGGGGTCAGGATGCACGTGCTGCGGCCAAACGAGAGTTCACCTCAGCCGCCAACAAGCGTCAGATGCTGAGTTCCATGCTGGAGTCTGGGCAGGTACCACCCCGGCTTCATGCAGCAGCCACCCGTCTAATCATGGCTTGGACATCTGAGACGCCCCTCCGTGGCCCACATGAGGTGGAGGAGGATGTCATGAGTTCGTACCGTGGCAGTGGGACTATGTTTCGGTATTCAGGGTCGTGGAGCCGTGTGGACGATGCCGCAATGTCGGCGGTGCTGGTTGCGAAGGGTCACAATGGCATTTCTGAGGTATGCAGTCGCCTCAAGTGTCACCCCTATGTGCAAGGATTGTGGGACGAGTTCTCGGCCTTCAGGCAGCAGCTGGTGTCAAGCACACCTATCACGCGCTGGACTGCAGCCATGGAGCTACATGTGGAAGCTTCGCTTGCGGCCAACCCTCCCATTCCATCGGTACACATACATTTTATGTTTGATGCCATTGGCAAGACCATCTCATTTCGAAATGAGCCTGGATTGAAGTTTCGCAACTCGCAGCCGTACAGGTCGCTTGCAGCACCAGTCGCCCGCGGACGGGCTTGCAAACGAGCCTATGATCAGGGGCACTTTTACTTGACTCCGCTCAAGACAGGTGCCATACTCCATGCCACAAATGCACCACCGTTCAAGTCCTATGCAGTGTCTCCAGAATGGATCACAAGCATGTGGCAAGGGGATAAATTGTCTCCGGAATCGGCCAAGGAACTCTATCTCAAGTGCAAAAAGCACGTCAAACAGTATTGTGACAATGTCACATCACAGGTCCAGATGACCCAGCAGAGCAACTTGCAGGAACGCCAGGCTGCAGCACAGGCAGCCTTGCTCCGCATGCATCGTCCTCGGGTGTATCTGGAACCAGTGGAACAAGAGTTCTTGCCTCAATTCCAGGTGGATGCTTTCAGACGACGCTTCTTGGTGCTGGACGGACCCACGAAGCTCGGCAAGACGACCTCCAGCCTTGCAGGACCCGAACACACTCTGGAGTTGAATTGTGCATCGTCCATGGAACCCAATTTGCGGGACTTCAACAATGATGTTCATCGCGCGATCGTGTTTGATGAGGCATCTTGTGCCATGGTTCTCCGGCACAAGAAGCTTTTCCAGGGTGGTGTGCAACCACTGGAACTGGCCAGCTCCAACACGAATTGCTACTCTTACAAGGTTTAGTGGGTCTATGGCACGATGATGATCGTCACAAGCAACACCTGGACTGCAGAGTTGCATGAGCTGTCACCTGAGGACGCATCATGGCTGCGTTCCAATTCGGTGCACGTCTACTGCACACAGAAATTGTATTGCTAATGACTGCTAATGCATGAATGACTATGGCGAAGAAAGGGCCACGTCTGCTGCTGTCACTTTGGTGCAAGGCTTCCAAGACCACGTCAGATTTTCTCACTCTGGGGCCAGTGCCGAGGCAGAGAGTTTCAAGCTAGGACGTCTGCTGTTTTCAGTTTGGGGTGACAGTGCCTCCCAAGATGACGTTGGGTTTCCGAAGAAGGTGTTGAAAGTGCCAACGTCTGCTGTTGTCACTTCGGCTGTTGTCACTTCGGTGCAAGGCTTCCAAGACCACGTCAGATTTTCTCACTTTGGCGGGCAGTGCCTCCAAAAAAGGCTTCCAGCCCTCCAGCCTCCAGCCTTCCAGCCTTCCAGCTCTGCAGGTCTCCAGCCCTCCAGCTTTTTAGGGCAGAGAAGCAGAGGGAGGGGCTGGAAAGGGTTGGGAGCTGGAGAAGGCTGGAAGGCTGGAGGGCTGAGGGGTGGAAGGCTGGAACTGGAGCGCTGGAAGGTGGAGGCTGGAGGGAAGGCTGGAGGGTTGGAGGAGGGCTGGAAGGCTGGACTCCAGCCTCCAGGGAGGGAGGGAGGGAGCGAATCAGGGAATGAGGGAGTCAGGGAATGAATGAGTGGTTGAGACGTTGATGCCGTCCGTATCTGCCGTATCGTGTTTCGCTAGTGGTTTCCATGATGTTCCATGCAAAAATGCAATATTTGTCAAGAAAGTGAGAGTTCGCGGGGCCACCAGCGACGGGCAGAGTTCGAAAAAAACTGGTCTATGAAGTGTTTGACACGTTCAGTCCGTCCGTATTTGCCGTGTCGTTGTCCGCTAGTGCTTTCCATGCAAAAAAGGCAAGATTGTCAAGAAATTGAGAGTGGCGCAGCCACCAGGGACAGTGCAGAGTTCGAAAAAAATGGTGTATGAAGTGTTTGACACATTCAGACCGTCCGCATCTGCCGTGTTGTATTTCGCTAGTACTTTCCGTGCAAAAATGCAATATTGTCTAGAAATTGAGAGTTCGCGCAGCAACCAGCCGCAGTGCAGAGTTCGAAAAAAATGGTGTGTGAAGTGTTTGACACGTTGAGGCCGTCCGTATCTGCCGTGTTGTATTTCGCTAGTGCTTTCCATGCAAAAAAGGCAACATTGTCTAGAAATTGAGAGTTAGCGCAGCCACCAGCCGCAGTGCAGAGTTCGAAAAAAATGGTGTATCAAGTGTTTGACACGTTCAGGTTGTGAGTATCTTCTGGGGGAGCGCGGGAGGGAGGGAGGGAAGGAGGGAAGGAGGAGGAAAGGAGGGAACAGGGAGGGAGGGAAGGGAGGGAGGGAGGGAGCGAGGGAGGGAGGGAGGGAGGGGCGGGGAGAGAGAGAGAGAGAGAGAGAGAATTACTGAAAGTGACAGTGAGAGCGAGAGTGAGAGTCAGAGTGCGAGTGCGAGTGCGGGTGAGAGTGAGGGTGAGAGTGAGTGTGCGCGTGAGTGTGAGCGAGAGGGAGAGAGAGTGCCCAGGTGATGGCGGGGTCGTCAAAGTCAGAGGCAGCCGCTTTTGAAGTGTAGTGCTCGTGACCGCTGCGGAGTCGTCAAAGTCAGAGGCAGCCGCTTTTGAAGTGTAGTGCTCGTGACCGCTGATCCTGTTTGTTTCCTGTTGGTCGAACCCACCCCTCCGGGGGGCGGGGCAGTGTGTCTTGCTGGCGCAGGGCTTGGGACCGCTTTATGGGGCTTGATTCCCACAGCAAGTGCTAGGAGGCCAAGTCGTGCCTGTAGAGTAAAAGCCAGCGGTGTTCAGACAGGCTATGCGATTGATTGCTTGTGCTGCATCATGCAGTTTTCCACAGCCACTAGCTGCTACTCGACATCCGTTTTCTCAGAGCAGAGGCGGTTTTGCGTTTGAAACATGGCTGCCGCAAATCCAGCAGTGGAGCTGCAGCGGATCCGCCAGGAGGTTTCTTTTGGTAGGTAGGACGACATAGAAAGGGAGCAGTTGTGCATTGTTGCTACTTTCTGTCGTGTGATTTCCTTTGGAAGGTTGCATGTCTTCGAAGAAAGATTTCTTCGTTGTCACGGACGAGAAGAGCCGAGAAGCAGCGGGAAGCCAACATGGGTTTGAATCCCCGTCAAGTGTTTGTCTTATTGGCGATTTATGTACTTACTGGTGACCCAGCGGTGGCTCTCGAGTATATCAGCGCGAAGGCTGCGCGTGAAAGGATGGAAGAGGCAGACGCAGAAGACAAGAAACGATATGTAGAAGAGCTGTACCTCAAAACAAGCTTGGAAGACATAGCATCGCTGCAGGATCCTTCTGGTTCGCGGCAGGGCATTTACAAGACTGCACAGCGTTGGATTGCCAGACGAAGAACCAGAAACTTCGTGTGCAATATGAATGCGATTGGCGTGGCTCCAAGTTCAGAGCAAGTTGCAGAAGAATATCGCAAACAAAGTGCGTCCTCTGTACCAACTACCGATGCCCGTGGATTACGAGCCTGGAGCAGTCGCTTCCGTCGCAGTTTTGCCTTCCGGCTGGGCAAGATGAAAGCGGCCAAGCCAGTGGAAGATGTTTGTGCAAAGGCCGGGTGCTGGGTTCTCGAGACTTCCTGCACGCGTAACACCGCATGCTTATGGTAGCTGCTTGCAGTGGATCGTTCTGCACTTATCTGCGTTTCGATACCTCCTAACCAGCGGCAGCATTTGGACCCGAGGATTGAGGGGCCGCATCGCTTTCGACTCCATGCGGGGATGCTTTTTGAGCTCATTTTTGGACCCTCTTTTTGGAGCTGCTTTCTAAGGCTAACTCGTGGAAGCACTTACAACCCCAAAACGAGGCTCCAAAATGAGGCCTCGTTCTGGCTCCAGTTTTGGGGCCCAATTTGGGTTCAATTTCGGTAAGCCATTTCTCGTTGCCTGCAGGCCGTGCTCTTCTGGCGCCACGCTGCTTGGTTGGAACGCTCCAGCGCGAAGCAGCCAGTCTACATCAATATAGATGAAACGGCTTTAGCCTATTCGTTCCATGCTGCGCCTGGCCTGATACAGCGGAAATTCCACGCAGAGGTTCAAATTAGACCTCAAGACGCACGTGGGTGCATCACCCACGTCGCTCTCGTCTCAAATGTCCTCAGTGTGCAAGCGCATTTGCCACAGATTTTAATATGTAACAAGCGTCGTCTCAGCAGAACCCTGGAGCAACAATTGCAAAGCGTTGTTCCCTCCACCGTGACTCTCTGTCGTGAGGATTCCTCATGGAATTCAGCACGACATATGGTCTCCTTGCTAACTCTCTTGGGTCAGCTCTTTCGCATCCGCTTCCCGCAATATCAGGCCATTGTTGTCTTCGACGCGGCCTCGTGCCATCTTTCTCCGGGCGTCATAAGAGAAGGACGCCTCCAGGGGTTATTCATGCTGCCGGTGCCCCCAGGCATGACGTCCTACCTGCAGCCTTTAGATTTATGGTGTTTTGGACCATATAAGAAATGGTTGGAGCGCGAAAACCGCCAGCAGCGAATTTGCCAAAATGGGCTCGTGTCTCTAGAGACTTGGTTTAGAACAATTTTCAAAGCGTGTACAGACTACTGGACGAATCGTCCCTTTTGGAAGGCCTTTGCACAGGCAGGCCTTCCCACATCCGAGCAAAGGTTGCATGGCAAGCTTGCCTCGCTGTTCCCGGAGGGAATTCCCTGTCTGGAGCAAGCTTTGTCTCCAGATGAATTTGCACAGTTGTTGCCTAAAAGGCACGACTTGACCCGGACTTTTTCTGACTGGGTGGGCGGTCCCCGGCGAGAGGTGCCGGTGCTTTCCTAAACATCTTGAAGCATGCAGAGAAGACGTGCTGCCGCAAAAAATTGCAACTGTAAAAGCCAGCGGTGTTCAGACAGGCTATGCGATTGATTGCTTGTGCTGCATCATGCAGTTTTCCACAGCCACTAGCTGCTACTCGACATCCGTTTTCTCAGAGCAGAGGCGGTTTTGCGTTTGAAACATGGCTGCCGCAAATCCAGCAGTGGAGCTGCAGCGGATCCGCCAGGAGGTTTCTTTTGGTAGGTAGGACGACATAGAAAGGGAGCAGTTGTGCATTGTTGCTACTTTCTGTCGTGTGATTTCCTTTGGAAGGTTGCATGTCTTCGAAGAAAGATTTCTTCGTTGTCACGGACGAGAAGAGCCGAGAAGCAGCGGGAAGCCAACATGGGCTTGAATCCCCGTCAAGTGTTTGTCTTATTGGCGATTTATGTACTTACTGGTGACCCAGCGGTGGCTCTCGAGTATATCAGCGCGAAGGCTGCGTGAAAGGATGGAAGAGGCAGACGCAGAAGACAAGAAACGATATGTAGAAGAGCTGTACCTCAAAACAAGCTTGGAAGACATAGCATCGCTGCAGGATCCTTCTGGTTCGCGGCAGGGCATTTACAAGACTGCACAGCGTTGGATTGCCAGACGAAGAACCAGAAACTTCGTGTGCAATATGAATGCGATTGGCGTGGCTCCAAGTTCAGAGCAAGTTGCAGAAGAATATCGCAAACAAAGTGCGTCCTCTGTACCAACTACCGATGCCCGTGGATTACGAGCCTGGAGCAGTCGCTTCCGTCGCAGTTTTGCCTTCCGGCTGGGCAAGATGAAAGCGGCCAAGCCAGTGGAAGATGTTTGTGCAAAGGCCGGGTGCTGGGTTCTCGAGACTTCCTGCACGCATAACACCGCATGCTTATGGTAGCTGCTTGCAGTGGATCGTTCTGCACTTATCTGCGTTTCGATACCTCCTAACCAGCGGCAGCATTTGGACCCGAGGATTGAGGGGCCGCATCGCTTTCGACTCCATGCGGGGATGCTTTTTGAGCTCATTTTTGGACCCTCTTTTTGGAGCTGCTTTCTAAGGCTAACTCGTGGAAGCACTTACAACCCCAAAACGAGGCTCCAAAATGAGGCCTCGTTCTGGCTCCAGTTTTGGGGCCCAATTTGGGTTCAATTTCGGTAAGCCATTTCTCGTTGCCTGCAGGCCGTGCTCTTCTGGCGCCACGCTGCTTGGTTGGAACGCTCCAGCGCGAAGCAGCCAGTCTACATCAATATAGATGAAACGGCTTTAGCCTATTCGTTCCATGCTGCGCCTGGCCTGATACAGCGGAAATTCCACGCAGAGGTTCAAATTAGACCTCAAGACGCACGTGGGTGCATCACCCACGTCGCTCTCGTCTCAAATGTCCTCAGTGTGCAAGCGCATTTGCCACAGATTTTAATATGTAACAAGCGTCGTCTCAGCAGAACCCTGGAGCAACAATTGCAAAGCGTTGTTCCCTCCACCGTGACTCTCTGTCGTGAGGATTCCTCATGGAATTCAGCACGACATATGGTCTCCTTGCTAACTCTCTTGGGTCAGCTCTTTCGCATCCGCTTCCCGCAATATCAGGCCATTGTTGTCTTCGACGCGGCCTCGTGCCATCTTTCTCCGGGCGTCATAAGAGAAGGACGCCTCCAGGGGTTATTCATGCTGCCGGTGCCCCCAGGCATGACGTCCTACCTGCAGCCTTTAGATTTATGGTGTTTTGGACCATATAAGAAATGGTTGGAGCGCGAAAACCGCCAGCAGCGAATTTGCCAAAATGGGCTCGTGTCTCTAGAGACTTGGTTTAGAACAATTTTCAAAGCGTGTACAGACTACTGGACGAATCGTCCCTTTTGGAAGGCCTTTGCACAGGCAGGCCTTCCCACATCCGAGCAAAGGTTGCATGGCAAGCTTGCCTCGCTGTTCCCGGAGGGAATTCCCAGTCTGGAGCAAGCTTTGTCTCCAGATGAATTTGCACAGTTGTTGCCTAAAAGGCACGACTTGACCCGGACTTTTTCTGACTGGGTGGGCGGTCCCCGGCGAGAGGTGCCGGTGCTTTCCTAAACATCTTGAAGCATGCAGAGAAGACGTGCTGCCGCAAAAAATTGCAACTGTACAGGAACGACTTGTGCCCCTAGCGTATCAGCTGCTGCCAAGCACTCTGATTTTGGCTCCGGCCATCAAGCAGTTAATATGGCGCTTGCTGAGTTCTCTGCTTGGCTCCAGCAAACCCTGCCTTAAAACACCGTGCTGAAGGCATGGCAAACAACGAGGCAGGTCAACACTGTTTCACAGCACCCCTGCTGAAACAAAGCGCCCCGCCCGAGGCCGAGGTTGCGGGACCTGAGCTTCCACGAGAGCCCGACCGTGTGGAACTGCCCCAGGTAGCCATGCCAAAAAAGCATCCACAGGAGCAGCTGCTCACTCGTATCTACGCAGGAAACGCTGAACGAACGCCTTGCTGCCCTAAAAGCTGCCAGGGCAGCTGCGAAGGCTCACAGCATTGTGTGTCTTAGGAGGCTCAGGCCCTTTCTTGTACAGCCTTGTGTGCCTCTCCAGGTACAAGCCAAGCAGCTGAGCAAGGTGGTAAAGGCCGAAACAAAAAATCTCAAAAAAGCGCGGGCGGTGGCACGAAAGCTGAGCGAGGCAGACTTGCTAGGGCTTCTTGTAGAAAAGAGGCAACCAGTTCTCTGAGAGTGGGAGCTGGAAGCTTCTAGAAACTGTTTTTTCGAAAGCTTTTCCCTCGTTTCTCACTCCCGCAGCTGATGCTCTTGATAATCTGCAGACTTCTTCTGAAGTCGACAAGTTTGTGCAGACTCCAAACTTTTCTTCTGCACTCTAAACGCCTGTGCTGTTGCTGCTTTCTGCAAGAGAAGCAGATGCAGCGACACGTGCCTTGAAAATATTGCTGCTTTGTTTTGCTGAAATGATGTCGGAGATTGTGGCAGTAGTCCTGTGAAGTTTTCATTCGCTCTTTTGCAAGTAACAAGTCGTAGCCGTGATGCCTTTGTCCTAACATGTTCAGACTTTTGGCAAGAACATTGTTAATGTGCTTTGGGGAAGACTGAAGACAGCAGTGCACGGCAGCATGAGCTCAACAATGGTGTGCTTTGTCTGCGATGGATCGGTCGTGACCTGAGATGCTAGCCTGTCTCTGCGTTGTTGCGGCCGTTCTTGCAAGCCCTGCTGTCCTATTTAGGAAAATATTGCATCGGATCAAGCTTTTGAGATTTCGGAAGATATTGCATCGGATCAAACTTTTGAGAAATAGGAAGTTATTGCTTCGGATCAACCTTTTGAGATGTGCTCTGGAGTACTGCTAGCGATGGTAGAGACAGCAGTGCAGTGCAGTACAGCGGCATCTGACGACTGAAGACAGTAGTGCAGTGCAGCAAATACTGCGCCGTTCTTGAGGTGTGATTTTTTTTGCGACGGATCAGTCGTGACCTGAGATCCAAGCCTCTTTCTGTGCTGTTGCGGCCGTTCTTGCAAGTAGCCGCGTCGTGCTGTCATATTTGGGAAGATATTGCATCGGATCAACCTTTTGAGATTTAGGACATAATTGCATCGGATCAAGCTTTTGAGATGTGCTCTGGAGTGCTGTAAACGATGCTAGGGACAGCAGTGCAGTGCAGCGCAGTGCAGTGCATCTGAAGACTGAAGACAGCAGCGCAGTGCAGCATCAGCTCAATGATGCGCCGTTCTTGAGGTGTGATTTTTTTTTGCGACGGATCAGTCGTGACCTGAGATCCAAGCCTCTCTCTGTGCTGTTGCGGCCGTTCTTGCAAGTAGCCGCGTCGTGCTGTCATATTTGGGAAGATATTGCATCGGATCAACCTTTTGAGATTTAGGACATAATTGCATCGGATCAAGCTTTTGAGATGTGCTCTGGAGTGCTGTAAACGATGGTAGGGACAGCAGTGCAGTGCAGCGCAGTGCAGTGCATCTGAAGACTGAAGACAGCAGCGCAGTGCAGCATCAGCTCAATGATGCGCCGTTCTTGAGGTGTGATTTTTTTTTGCCACGGATCAGTCGTGACCTGAGATCCAAGCCTCTCTCTGTGCTGTTGCGGCCGTTCTTGCAAGTAGCCGCGTCGTGCTGTCATATTTGGGAAGATATTGCATCGGATCAACCTTTTGAGATTTAGGACATAATTGCATCGGATCAAGCTTTTGAGATGTGCTCTGGAGTGCTGTAAACGATGGTAGGGACAGCAGTGCAGTGCAGCGCAGTGCAGTGCATCTGAAGACTGAAGACAGCAGCGCAGTGCAGCATCAGCTCAATGATGCGCCGTTCTTGAGGTGTGATTTTTTTTGCGACGGATCAGTCGTGACCTGAGATCCAAGCCTCTCTCTGTGCTGTTGCGGCCGTTCTTGCAAGTAGCCGCGTCGTGCTGTCATATTTGGGAAGATATTGCATCGGATCAACCTTTTGAGATTTAGGACATAATTGCATCGGATCAAGCGTTTGAGATGTGCTCTGGAGTGCTGTAAACGATGGTAGGGACAGCAGTGCAGTGCAGCGCAGTGCAGTGCATCTGAAGACTGAAGACAGCAGCGCAGTGCAGCATCAGCTCAATAATGCGCCGTTCTTGAGGTGTGATTTTTTTTGCCACGGATCAGTCGTGACCTGAGATCCAAGCCTCTCTCTGTGCTGTTGCGGCCGTTCTTGCAACTAGCCGCATCGTGCTGTCATATTTGGGAAGATATTGCATCGGATCAACCTTTTGAGATTTAGGACATAATCGCATCGGATCAAGCTTTTGAGATGTGCTCTGGAGTGCTGTAAACGATGGTAGGGACAGCAGTGCAGTGCAGCGCAGTGAAGTGCATCTGAAGACTGAAGACAGCAGCGCAGTGCAGCATCAGCTCAATAATGCGCCGTTCTTGAGGTGTGATTTTTTTTGCCACGGATCAGTCGTGACCTGAGATCCAAGCCTCTCTCTGTGCTGTTGCGGCCGTTCTTGCAACTAGCCGCATCGTGCTGTCATATTTGGGAAGATATTGCATCGGATCAACCTTTTGAGATTTAGGACATAATTGCATCGGATCAAGCTTTTGAGATGTGCTCTGGAGTGCTGTAAACGATGGTAGGGACAGCAGTGCAGTGCAGCGCAGTGCAGTGCATCTGAAGACTGAAGACAGCAGCGCAGTGCAGCATCAGCTCAATGATGCGCCGTTCTTGAGGTGTGATTTTTTTTTGCGACGGATCAGTCGTGACCTGAGATCCAAGCCTCTCTCTGTGCTGTTGCGGCCGTTCTTGCAAGTAGCCGCGTCGTGCTGTCATATTTGGGAAGATATTGCATCGGATCAACCTTTTGAGATTTAGGACATAATTGCAACCTTTTGAGTTGCTAACGCGTTAAAGGGCAGTGTTCGTGGTGTCGTGCTCTGGAGTGCTGCTAACGCGGCAGAGACAGCAGTGCAGCGGCAATTCAAGACTCTTCGCAGGGTTGCTCTTTCAGTTCAGCTCCTTTTAGGGATTAGGGTTCCTCAACACATCTGGGGTTTCCCAACCAACATCTCCTTTTAGGGTTGAAGGTGTTATTTTCTGGTTTTGAGCGGAGATTTTTAGACTTCTGCCAAGAACACGCTTCCAAAGAATAGCTGGAGACTCTGCAAATCCAGTTTTACGTGGTGTGGCGCTCTGGAGTGCTGTTAACGCGGTAGAGACAGCAGTGCAGTGCAGCGGCAATTGAAGATTGAGTAGAGACAACAGTACAGTGTAGCACCGGGTAAATCAAGCGCTGCTCCCTAGGTTTTTCTGATTTCTGACACATCGGTCGCGACCTGAGATTGACACACTGAGAACAGTCCCAGTCATGGTTTGGAGTGCCGCTACGGGATGGAGAGCGATGTTAGTGGCGTCGTGCTCTAAAGTGCTGCTATAACGCGGTAGAGACAGCAGTGCAGTGCAGCCGCAGTTTCAAGACTGACTAGAGACGACAGTACAGTGTAGCATCAGGTAAATCAAGCGCAGTTCCCTAGGCTTTTCTGATTTCTGACGCATCGGTCGCGACCTGAGATTGACAGAATCAGAACAAGTCATGGTCTGGAGTGCTGCTACGTGATAGAGAGCGATGTTAGTGGCGTCGTGCTCTGAAGTGTTGCTTTAACGCGGTAGAGACAGCAGTGCAGTGCAGCGGCAGTTTGAAGACTGAATGTTGCTGTGTCGTGCTGTGGAGTTGCGTGCAGTGCAGCTTTGTTTTCAGAATGAAAACTGCAGGCAGTGCAGTTGCCGAGGCTTGCTTGACTTCCATCGGATTTGTGACTGAACAGGGCAAAAGTCCAGCCGCTCCTTGCTTTGTAGCTTGCAGAGCAGGCGTTGACGCAATTTACACTTCGGCATTGTCCTGCTCCCACCACGTACACTTCACAGCGTAGAAGCGCCGCACGATGCAAAGAGATGCCTGTTTTGCTCGCTACCCCCTCCTTGGTTTCATTTTGCTCGGGATGCGCTGCTCATGTTGCTCGCTTTGTCTCCCCAGTTTTATTGCTCAAAGGACGCTCTTCTGGTCGCTCAAGCGTGGATCCACAAAGAAAAAGACATGCCATCGTCCACCTGGGCCGAAGGACTGGAGACCACTAGTAGCTGGAAGGCCACAGTGAGCCCCGTGAGGCGTTCCTTTTTTTCTGCTCTGGGAGAATAATAATTCTACTATTCTCCCACAGCGGGAAAAAAGGAATGCCTTCCCCACTAGGGGGATTTCCATCTGGAAGGTTCCTTTGCGTTCCTTTCCGCTCTGTTTTCCACCAGAAACGTGGAAGTCGCAAGGGTTCTGACAGGTTTGGTGTTCCCTTTCCATTCCTTTCCACAGTTTTGGACATCCAGTGATCTGTTCTGCCGTTGGCGCGTGGCCCAAAGTTGCTTCAATGAAGCGCCGGCGTTTGCTATATAAGCAGCCTCTTCCTGCCGCGCCGTCGAGTGATGAGCTTGGGCAGGTGAGAACGCTTGTGAGAGACAAGTGGGTTGCCTCCTACCTTGCCGAGCATGGACGTGGGGGTCAGGATGCACGTGCTGCGGCCAAACGAGAGTTCACCTCAGCCGCCAACAAGCGTCAGATGCTGAGTTCCATGCTGGAGTCTGGGCAGGTACCACCCCGGCTTCATGCAGCAGCCACCCGTCTAATCATGGCTTGGACATCTGAGACGCCCCTCCGTGGCCCACATGAGGTGGAGGAGGGTGTCATGAGTTCGTACCGTGGCAGTGGGACTATGTTTCGGTATTCAGGGTCGTGGAGCCGTGTGGACGATGCCGCAATGTCGGCGGTGCTGGTTGCGAAGGGTCACAATGGCATTTCTGAGGTATGCAGTCGCCTCAAGTGTCACCCCTATGTGCAAGGATTGTGGGACGAGTTCTCGGCCTTCAGGCAGCAGCTGGTGTCAAGCACACCTATCACGCGCTGGACTGCAGCCATGGAGCTACATGTGGAAGCTTCGCTTGCGGCCAACCCTCCCATTCCATCGGTACACATACATTTTATGTTTGATGCCATTGGCAAGACCATCTCATTTCGAAATGAGCCTGGATTGAAGTTTCGCAACTCGCAGCCGTACAGGTCGCTTGCAGCACCAGTCGCCCGCGGACGGGCTTGCAAACGAGCCTATGATCAGGGGCACTTTTACTTGACTCCGCTCAAGACAGGTGCCATACTCCATGCCACAAATGCACCACCGTTCAAGTCCTATGCAGTGTCTCCAGAATGGATCACAAGCATGTGGCAAGGGGATAAATTGTCTCCGGAATCGGCCAAGGAACTCTATCTCAAGTGCAAAAAGCACGTCAAACAGTATTGTGACAATGTCACATCACAGGTCCAGATGACCCAGCAGAGCAACTTGCAGGAACGCCAGGCTGCAGCACAGGCAGCCTTGCTCCGCATGCATCGTCCTCGGGTGTATCTGGAACCAGTGGAACAAGAGTTCTTGCCTCAATTCCAGGTGGATGCTTTCAGACGACGCTTCTTGGTGCTGGACGGACCCACGAAGCTCGGCAAGACGATCTTTGCCTCCAGCCTTGCAGGACCCGAACACACTCTGGAGTTGAATTGTGCATCGTCCATGGAACCCAATTTGCGGGACTTCAACAATGATGTTCATCGCGCGATCGTGTTTGATGAGGCATCTTGTGCCATGGTTCTACGGCACAAGAAGCTTTTCCAGGGTGGTGTGCAACCACTGGAACTGGCCAGCTCCAACACGAATTGCTACTCTTACAAGGTTTGGGTCTATGGCACGATGATGATCGTCACAAGCAACACCTGGACTGCAGAGTTGCATGAGCTGTCACCTGAGGACGCATCATGGCTGCGTTCCAATTCGGTGCACGTCTACTGCACACAGAAATTGTATTGCTAATGACTGCTAATGCATGAGTGACTATGGCGAAGAAAGGGCCACGTCTGCTGCTGTCACTTTGGTGCAAGGCTTCCAAGACCACGTCAGATTTTCTCACTCTGGGGCCAGTGCCGAGGCAGAGAGTTTCAAGCTACGAAGTCTGCTGTTTTCAGTTTGGGGTGACAGTGCCTCCCAAGATGACGTTGGGTTTCCGAAGAAGGTGTTGAAAGTGCCAACGTCTGCTGTTGTCACTTCGGCTGTTGTCACTTCGGTGCAAGGCTTCCAAGACCACGTCAGATTTTCTCACTTTGGCGGGCAGTGCCTCCAAAAAAGGCTTCCAGCCCTCCGCCTCCAGCCTTCCAGCCTTCCAGCTCTGCAGGTCTCCAGCCCTCCAGCTTTTTAGGGCAGAGAAGCAGAGGGAGGGGCTGGAAAGGGTTGGGAGCTGGAGAAGGCTGGAAGGCTGGAGGGCTGAGGGGTGGAAGGCTGGAACTGGAGCGCTGGAAGGTGGAGGCTGGAGGGAAGGCTGGAGGGTTGGAGGAGGGCTGGAAGGCTGGACTCCAGCCTCCAGGGAGGGAGGGAGGGAGCGAATCAGGGAATGAGGGAGTCAGGGAATGAATGAGTGGTTGAGACGTTGATGCCGTCCGTATCTGCCGTATCGTGTTTCGCTAGTGGTTTCCATGATGTTCCATGCAAAAATGCAATATTTGTCAAGAAAGTGAGAGTTCGCGGGGCCACCAGCGACGGGCAGAGTTCGAAAAAACTGGTATATGAAGTGTTTGACACGTTCAGTCCGTCCGTATTTGCCGTGTCGTTGTCCGCTAGTGCTTTCCATGCAAAAAAGGCAAGATTGTCAAGAAACTGAGAGTGGCGCAGCCAACAGGGACAGTGCAGAGTTCGAAAAAAATGGTGTATGAAGTGTTTGACACATTCAGACCGTCCGCATCTGCCGTGTTGTATTTTGCTAGTACTTTCCGTGCAAAAATGCAATATTATCTAGAAATTGAGAGTTCGCGCAGCAACCAGCCGCAGTGCAGAGTTCGAAAAAAATGGTGTATCAAGTGTTTGACACGTTGAGGCCGTCCGTATCTGCCGTGTTGTATTTCGCTAGTGCTTTCCATGCAAAAAAGGCAACATTGTCTAGAAATTGAGAGTTAGCGCAGCCACCAGCCGCAGTGCAGAGTTCGAAAAAAATGGTGTATCAAGTGTTTGACACGTTCAGGTTGTGAGTATCTTCTGGGGGGGCGCGGGAGGGAGGGAGGGAAGGAGGGAAGGAGGAGGAAAGGAGGGAACAGGGAGGGAGGGAAGGGAGGGAGGGAGGGAGCGAGGGAGGGAGGGAGGGAGGGGCGGGAAAGAGAGAGAGAGAGAGAGAGAGAGAGAGAGAGAGAATTACTGAAAGTGACAGTGAGAGCGAGAGTGAGAGTCAGAGTGCGAGTGCGAGTGCGGGTGAGAGTGAGGGTGAGAGTGAGTGTGCGCGTGAGTGTGAGCGAGAGGGGGAGAGAGTGCCCAGGTGATGGCGGGGTCGTCAAAGTAAGAGGCAGCCGCTTTTGAAGTGTAGTGCTCGTGACCGCTGCGGAGTCGTCAAAGTCAGAGGCAGCCGCTTTTGAAGTGTAGTGCTCGTGACCGCTGATCCTGTTTGTTTCCTGTTGGTCGAACCCACCCCTCCGGGGGGCGGGGCAGTGTGTCTTGCTGGCGCAGGGCTTGGGCCCGCTTTATGGGGCTTGATTCCCACAGCAAGTGCTAGGAGGCCAAGTCGTGCCTGTAGAGTAAAAGCCAGCGGTGTTCAGACAGGCTATGCGATTGATTGCTTGTGCTGCATCATGCAGTTTTCCACAGACACTAGCTGCTACTCGACATCCGTTTTCTCAGAGCAGAGGCGGTTTTGCGTTTGAAACATGGCTGCCGCAAATCCAGCAGTGGAGCTGCAGCGGATCCGCCAGGAGGTTTCTTTTGGTAGGTAGGACGACATAGAAAGGGCGCAGTTGTGCATTGTTGCTACTTTCTGTCGTGTGATTTCCTTTGGAAGGTTGCATGTCTTCGAAGAAAGATTTCTTCGTTGTCACGGACGAGAAGAGCCGAGAAGCAGCGGGAAGCAAACATGGGCTTGAATCCCCGTCAAGTGTTTGTCTTATTGGCGATTTATGTACTTACTGGTGACCCAGCGGTGGCTCTCGAGTATATCAGCGCGAAGGCTGCGCGTGAAAGGATGGAAGAGGCAGACGCAGAAGACAAGAAACGATATGTAGAAGAGCTGTACCTCAAAACAAGCTTGGAAGACATAGCATCGCTGCAGGATCCTTCTGGTTCGCGGCAGGGCATTTACAAGACTGCACAGCGTTGGATTGCCAGACGAAGAACCAGAAACTTCGTGTGCAATATGAATGCGATTGGCGTGGCTCCAAGTTCAGAGCAAGTTGCAGAAGAATATCGCAAACAAAGTGCGTCCTCTGTACCAACTACCGATGCCCGTGGATTACGAGCCTGGAGCAGTCGCTTCCGTCGCAGTTTTGCCTTCCGGCTGGGCAAGATGAAAGCGGCCAAGCCAGTGGAAGATGTTTGTGCAAAGGCCGGGTGCTGGGTTCTCGAGACTTCCTGCACGCATAACACCGCATGCTTATGGTAGCTGCTTGCAGTGGATCGTTCTGCACTTATCTGCGTTTCGATCCCTCCTAACCAGCGGCAGCATTTGGACCCGAGGATTGAGGGGCCGCATCGCTTTCGACTCCATGCGGGGATGCTTTTTGAGCTCATTTTTGGACCCTCTTTTTGGAGCTGCTTTCTAAGGCTAACTCGTGGAAGCACTTACAACCCCAAAACGAGGCTCCAAAATTAGGCCTCGTTCTGGCTCCAGTTTTGGGGCCCAATTTGGGTTCAATTTCGGTAAGCCATTTCTCGTTGCCTGCAGGCCGTGCTCTTCTGGCGCCACGCTGCTTGGTTGGAACGCTCCAGCGCGAAGCAGCCAGTCTACATCAATATAGATGAAACGGCTTTAGCCTATTCGTTCCATGCTGCGCCTGGCCTGATACAGCGGAAATTCCACGCAGAGGTTCAAATTAGACCTCAAGACGCACGTGGGTGCATCACCCACGTCGCTCTCGTCTCAAATGTCCTCAGTGTGCAAGCGCATTTGCCACAGATTTTAATATGTAACAAGCGTCGTCTCAGCAGAACCCTGGAGCAACAATTGCAAAGCGTTGTTCCCTCCACCGTGACTCTCTGTCGTGAGGATTCCTCATGGAATTCAGCACGCCATATGGTCTCCTTGCTAACTCTCTTGGGTCAGCTCTTTCGCATCCGCTTCCCGCAATATCAGGCCATTGTTGTCTTCGACGCGGCCTCGTGCCATCTTTCTCCGGGCGTCATAAGAGAAGGACGCCTCCAGGGGTTATTCATGCTGCCGGTGCCCCCAGGCATGACGTCCTACCTGCAGCCTTTAGATTTATGGTGTTTTGGACCATATAAGAAATGGTTGGAGCGCGAAAACCGCCAGCAGCGAATTTGCCAAAATGGGCTCGTGTCTCTAGAGACTTGGTTTAGAACAATTTTCAAAGCGTGTACAGACTACTGGACGAATCGTCCCTTTTGGAAGGCCTTTGCACAGGCAGGCCTTCCCACATCCGAGCAAAGGTTGCATGGCAAGCTTGCCTCGCTGTTCCCGGAGGGAATTCCCAGTCTGGAGCAAGCTTTGTCTCCAGATGAATTTGCACAGTTGTTGCCTAAAAGGCACGACTTGACCCGGACTTTTTCTGACTGGGTGGGCGGTCCCCGGCGAGAGGTGCCGGTGCTTTCCTAAACATCTTGAAGCATGCAGAGAAGA
>CAJNDT010002621.1:10000-29756 GCA_905221615.1 Symbiodinium sp. CCMP2592 | reverse complement strand
TCAAAGCAAAGCGAAGAGTCATGCGAAGACCAAGCCAAAGCCCAAGAAGAAGACGAGGAGTGAGTCAGCGGACAACAGAGGTGACAAAAGCAAGAAGCAAGTCCGCTGCAAGTTCCATTTCACAGATGCAGGGTGTCGAAATGGCGATAAGTGTCCATTCAGTCACTCGAAGAAGACTCCAGAGCGACCTTTCACGCCGAGGACGAGAACTCCAAGTCCATCTGGAGGAGGAGGAAACAGGATATGCTACTCGTTCAAGAACACAGGCTCGTGCTCAAGAGAGAATTGTCCTTTTAAGCATGAGGCAGCAGCTACCCCAGCTCCGGAACCAAAGGCAAAAGCTAAGGCTAAATCCGAAGCGAAGGCAGCTCCAGCGAAGCCGAATGCCAAGGCCAAGGCACTCCCTGCGGCACCCGCCATCAGATTGTGTCGAAGGTGGAATCCATCAGCTCCGGCTATATGGAAGCGATCTTCAGGACAAGATGAGGAGGAGTCAGATTGTCCATCCGTTGACAGCGACGCTGATTCGGATTGTTCAACAGATGACGAATCCTCGGGAACGACTACGTCGACCCGAAAAGTGATAAAGCGCAATGTGACATTTGCCGACGACGTGAAGTTCATTTCTTCGTGTCCTAGAAGATCGAAGAAAGACAAAGAGCGGAAGGTGAAGTACGTCGACATGGAAGCGTTTATCAATGATGAGAACCGCGCCGTGAGCTTGGAATTCGCCAAGCACAAAGCGAGATTGAGGGCACAGATCATGAGAGACATGGTTGATGACGATGATGATCAATGCGGAGACCGAGTTTCATTCGTACGAATCCCAGGAACGTCTCGAGTGGAAGAAGTTTCGTTCTACGACGGTGAAGATTCCATCGTTGAGCGCGAACTCGATGCTGCACACAGCAAACGGATCATCAATCAAGGCGTATTCAAATGCATGGTTCAACCAGTCATCCTCAAGAAGAAGATCAAGTTTCTCATGGACACTGGGTGTGGTCACGACCTCATATCTCAGAAGAAGATCGAGAAGCACAGTCTCGAGACACTCGTGACTCCAGAACCCATATCATTTCAGACAGCCAATGGAATCACCGATACCGATCTCGTGTCGAATTTCCAGACTGAGTCGTTCGAGGAACCGATCAACGCTTATGTGTTGGATGACACACCGTCGGTGCTTTCCATAGGCAAGAGATGTATGAACTTCCACTACGGGTTTGTGTGGCCACCCGGAAGGGAACCATTCATGATCAACCCGCAGGGCAAGAGAATATCTCTGTTCGTGAACGGTGACATCCCGTACGTTCGTGCCGGTAGTTCCAAGTCATTGGTTCATGATGATCCGGAGGCCAAAGCGATCACCGAAATCTTCAAGGGTGCGTTGACAGCGGGCAACGTTGACGTCAGCGTCGCAGCTGCCGCTGAAGCTGCACCGAGTGAAATTGAAGCAGAAGAAGAAGGTGACGATCACGAACGACCTCCTGATCCTGAACCCCAAGAACCTCCTATAGAAGAAGTACCAGAGTCCGAAGCCGGACGACCTCCGGACGACGACGAAGGAAAAGGAGTGGGTGAAATTCCATTGGATGGTGACGATGAGGTGATCATTGATGTAGAAGGCGACGGTGCGCCGAGCCGCAAGGCCAGAGTCGGAACACTGAAAGCCGAAGCCAAGACGTTGGCACATCTGTGTACCCACCGTTACCGCAATCCATATTGCGAATCGTGCATACGCGCGAAGATGAAGCACTTGCGAACACAACGAGGTGCGTTCCAACGTGTGATCAAACACTGGGGAGATCTTGTGACGTTCGACTTCCTTGACATGCGCAAGGCCGCCGAAGCAGGCATCGGACTCGATGACGGAGCACGTGAAGTTCTAGTCATCAGAGACATCGCCACCAAAATGATCGCAGCGATTCCCACGGCTTCAAGGAGCACTGATGAAGTCGTCATGGCCATCAGACGCCTTATGGGAAGACGCAAGATTCATATGGCGTATAGTGATGAAGCACCAGAGTTCGATCCAGCTATGGCGCAGTTGAAGATCGTGATAGATCATTCCCTTCCAGGGAAACCCAGTAACAATTCACTCGCTGAACGATAAAATCAAGAAGTGATCAACACAGTCGCAGCATCCATGCTACACGCCGGATTGCCCGCTCAATACTGGTCCTTTGCGCTTAATTGCGTGATGCAGAACCTCAACGTTGAAGACGTGGAGGGCGATGGTGATTCAGCATGGAAGCGAATGACTGGAAAGGACTTCGAAGGAAAAGCCATACCCTTTGGGGCCAAAGTCTTCTTCAAGCCGACGGACACAAGGCCGAAGACATATGGCAACAAATTCGATCCAAAGGGGATTCCAGGCATTTTTGCCGGATACATCATCACTGCTGGTCAAGGATGGTCCAAGAAGTATCGCGTTTGGGATATGAAGGAATTTGCCAATGCGAACTTGTCGATGGACGCATCTGTTCCCAGGAAGTTGATGAGACCGTACGAGACAGAAGTTATCTACTTCCCAGATGAGATAACGTTTCCCCTGAAAGCCGAGTACGAAAGGATGAATTCAACCATTGAGGGACTCAGGGACAACGTTGACCTCGCTGGCAAGGAGATAAAAGACGTCGATGACGGTGATGACGGTCCGCCTGGAGGAAATGGTGGCAACGGGGATGATGATGATCAAGATGGTCTTCTTCCTCCACCGAATCCCGGAGAAGATCCCGACTTACAGGACATAGATCCATCTGACATAGAGACGGAGCCGTCCGGCGAAGTCTTCAAGTCAGCAGAACATGAAGCTATTGATGCTATAGGAGACAAAAGACTCGAAGAACTAGACGAAGAACTAGGTCTACGTGCAGCACCACCTCCTTCTGAACCAAAGGTCACTGGAAAAGATCGACGATCGCCCCGCGAAATCGGTCCAACCGGTAGACTCATCCCCGAAGGAGACATCGAAGAACCTGGAGAGATTATCAAGATCTTGAAAGAAAAGAAGTTGGCTCCCGAGGAGATTGAACATTGGAGCACGGGGAAGAAAGGGGACGGCATTGTATATCTCACCGATGACGGTGAAGCCTGCAAGATCGACAAAAGGGGAGTTCCGTATAAGATCCGAAGTGACGGTCGACGAACTCTTCCTACACGGCTACCTATCCATTCTTATTCTCCGGAAGCATGGAAGAAGATGAGCGAAACGGAGAAGAAGGCAGCATACAAGAAAGAAAAGCGAGACAAAGCTCGAGTTGCCAAGAAAGACCGGAAGAAGGCTGTGATAGGAAAGAAGATAGTCACCAAGATTTTGGACAACGTGATCTTTCCCAAGATTGTTCCATGTGAAGAAATTGATCTGCAACTCAACGTGTCCATTGATGACGACGATGGTTGGTCATGGGCGCAGTCCTATGTGGATCAATATACACAGGAACAATTCTTGGCAGATGTTGTGCCGGCCGTTCCGGCGCATATGGTCATGGATGATAACTGGATTCATTCTATGCCGTGTACGACTTCTCACAGAAACGTACATCGGGAAAAGAATCATGCAGGAGGATCGTGCTTCAATGCCATGGTCACTCGACCCGTCACACGCAAGGAGATGATCAACAATCCCAGGCCATGGAAGCTTTCATGAAAGAATGGAAGGGATTGTGGGACCAAGAGGTGTTTGACTTCTCAACTACGCGTGAATATGACGACGTCGTCGCTGAGGCAAAGAAGAAAGGTGAGAAAGTACACATGGCGCGAGTACATGGACTGATATACGAGAAGAACTATCAGCTCAAAGAGGACGATCCTGCCAGGAAGTTCAAAGGGCGAGGTGTACTACTCGGTGATCAGGTCAAAGACCAGAATATGGAAGCCGCATTGTTTCAGGATTTGGGGAATTCCCCGGCTACGTTTGACGCCTCACGGTGGGCAGATTATTACGGATGCCTTCCTGGCAACGATGTCCAGATGGCGGATGCTATCCAAGCATACATTCAGGCGAGATTATCGGGTACTCCATGTTGGGTTGAACTGCCTGATGAAGCCTGGCATCCATCTGCGAAACGGCACAAATTCCGCAGACCTGTGTGCCGCCTGATCAAAGCTCTATATGGACATCCTGACGCAGGAACCATGTGGGAACAACATTGCCATACCGCGGTACAGAAAGTAGGATTCAAGCCGATTGGCGACGAATGGCCATCGCTGTATTTCCACCCGCAAATGAAACTCTTGCTTGTCATCTACGTGGATGATCTCAAGATGGCAGGACCCAAAGAGAATCTACCCAAGGGTTGGGACATGCTGCGCCAAGAACTTCGATTGGAAGAAGAAACGCCACTGGGCTTGTATCTGGGTTGTCGCATCTCCAAGGGCGAGGCAACGTTGCATGACAAAACGAAGGTGCAGCCCGTTACCTACGACATGGAGACGTACCTGGACATGACAGTCAAGAAGTACTGCGACGTGACTGGGTTCGATCCGACAAAATTCAAGACGGTACCATCGCCGAGTCCGGCTGAGGAGACTAAGAATCACCCAGCTCGCGCTCCGGCACAGTCAGGTAAAAGCCATCGATGCACGTGGTGTGGACACACCATGCCTGTTGATAAGGATGGTCGGCTCGTTCCGCCTCCACCTATTCCCAAGGCGCCCGAGGAAGAGGAAATCAACGAGGCTAATCGCGGTGCACTTGCTCCGCAGGCAGCCAGCATTCTCATGAAATTGCTTTATGCCGCGCGCATTTGCCGCTTTGATCTTCTGCGCAGTATCAACAATCTCGCACGCAAGATCACGAAATGGACCAAGAAGGAGGATGCTCTTCTTCATCATCTCATGGCCTATGTGCACCAGTCCAAACATCACATGATGATTGGATGGGTCGGGAACTCCTTGGAGGACTCGTCCATCGGGCTGTTTGCAGATGCGGACTATGCAGGTTGTGGAGAAAGTTTGAAATCTACCTCCGGTGCTCATTTGCACATTCAAGGTTCTCACACAAGATTTCCCTTGGCGGGACTTAGCAAAAGGCAGGGGTGCTTGAGTCATTCCACACCTGAGGCCGAGATTGTCGCGGCCGACTTTGCCATGTCACGTCTTGGATTGCCTGCTATCACGTTGTGGCAGCAGCTTGGGGGGCAAGACCCCAACTTCGTCTTCTACGACGACAACCAGACCATGATCGGGGTGATTCGCACGGGCAAGAATCCGACTATGCGTCACTTGGAACGTACCCACGGTATCTGCATTGGATGGATGCATTCTATCTTTCAGGAAGGTTACGTTTCTCTTGCCTATGAGGTCACTGCCAAGATGTCAGCGGACATACACACCAAGTCGTTCAAGGATTCCGTGTCCTGGACACATGCGTGTCAGCTCATCAACATCTTTCCGCCGGATCTCATCGGCTCCCAAGAGATTATGGATCTGATGCGCCCTACTCATACCCAAAGCACGGATGAGAAGGGTCAGCAGCACTACTCGTTCAAGAGCGAGGTGCCTTGTTTTCCTTACACGCAGACGCCGATCCTCCCTCAGGTGTTGTATCGCGCTGGATTGTCGAGTAAGGAAGGCTTGCAAGAACATGACAGTGTGGACCCCATCCTGGTTGTCAAGTTCCCGCGCATGTTGCGGGGGCCGCCTTCCGCGTTGCCGCCTGGTCGTTACCTTCGGTCGACTTGGATTCTTCGTGAAGGGCAGTGGCACCAGATGGAGGATCGTGCTGCTATCCTTGACCAACCGGGCAAGTTCGACCGCTACGTGGAGCGTGCTGTGTTTCAGTACCATCCGGTACGGGGGCATTTGCGCCCCGCCGCCATTGCGGACGTCCTTGCGCCGCCGTTTTTGCCTCCTCCTGAACCGCCTCTAGGCCAGTCTTATGTGCGCGCCCTGCCCGCCAAATGGCGAGCGGTGGTTGTCACACTGGCGCGTGCCATCCATGGGGGGTACCAGGGCTTTACATTGCACCAGGGATTTTGTTTCAACGGCCAGTCCAAAAGTCAAGCCTCTCAATTTGGTTATGACCAATGGTCGTCGGTGTACGAAGATGTATGGCATGATGCGGCGGAACAGAAAAGGGAATATCAAGGATATGATGGAGCAATTGTGCCTCACGTGGTCAATTTCGCCGAAAACAAACCCAAAGAGGGCCTGGTGATCCAATTCCTCGACCACGATGGAAGGTTGGTCCATACTTACAAGAATCCTTACAGCCGGTGGAAGTACCGTATCACTATCAAAGATGCTCCAAAGGCAGTGACGGTGTGGACATTGATAGGAGTCGATGAGGAGAACTGGTGGAATGAGTATGCTCCAGGCAAGGATTGCATCGCCCAGCATGCTCCCGATTCTCACTACGACCCTGGGCTGCAAGTAAATGTTCTGAGTATGGGGCGAGAAGTTGACGACGCCATGTGCGCCTACCTCTTTGATGTGGTGGAAGCAAGGAAAGACAACCCTAACTCCGTGATCTTCATTGGTGCAGGGGTGTTGGGCAAGAATTCGTGGCTGAGTCGGAAAATCGCTGACAACCCTGAAAGGGCCAAATTGCGGACAGACTACCCATGGGGGGAGGTCGTCCAAAGAATTGCGCGCAGAGCGGCATCATGGGGGTTCCAAATCATCATCGAAGTGCCTCCTCGAGTACCAGTCCAGGAAACCAAGCAGTACAAGGGACTTCAGGAAGATGCCATGTGGAAGAGCATCAAGATCCAAGGATGCACTCACGGGCAACGTTATACCTTTCGGGATCCTGTATCTCCCGGAACCGCCGTTGAGCTCGGCTACTGCAAGGATGAATGGGAGTACATTGCCGCAAACGTCGCGTTGCATCCTAAGTCGTCTGACGTGTGCTCGTCCAAACATTTGCACATGACTGATTCGGACGCTAAGGATCGATCTGATAAATGCGAGTTGACTAGCCAAATCTCCAGAAGATTGCTTAAAGCCTTGAAATTTCAGGCAACGGGCGATGGGAGATTGGTAGCCATGCCGTCGAAGGCTGGTGGACGAAAGCCAGACCGCATGATTGTTGACCTCTGTGGCTTGGGTAATGGCTACGCCGTGCCTAAGTCCACTAAGGGTTGCTCTCGCATAACTTGCAAGGAGCTGATCGGCTCCAAAGCCGATGAGGACAACCTTATCGGTACGATGAAGGATGCGTGCCGGAACGACCTGCGCACACCTGTGCTATTCGTGGCATCGCTTTTGCGATCAGGTGCTGGTCCTGGAAGTAGTGAAGGGGCTTGCGTGGGGGGTGAGAAACGTTCCGGTGGGAAGTACAAGGTTTTCAGAAGTGTCTTGAAATCTCTCAAACGCCTGCTGAAGAAGTGTGCGGAATTTTCCGACGTCTATTTTTCGCTTGACATGCCTTCTTCATGTTCATGTTGGTCTTGGCCAGAGTTGCATGCTCTTGTTTCAAGTGGCAAGGTGACGAAGGTTAAGGTTGATGATCATGTTGGTGCTGGTGGCGATGGTGGTGGACGCAGGATCATGTTCTCTAACATGCCTGAAGCGGATCGTTTGATGGTGAGACCGGATGATTGCTTGGACCATGATTCGAAGAGCAGTTTGTCGCAGTGCATTGATGTCTCATGGCGGTCAATTGCGAGGAATGTTCGCAGCCTTGTTCGAGCTCATGTCAGTGTCAGTCATGTTGCACATGAATCTGAGGACATTGCATGGCAGCAACATCAGTGTGTAGACGCTGATGAAGGGGCTATTAGACAGCCCCAACTAAGGAACAACTAAGGTCTGACCAGACGGATCGGGGAAGGGTGCCTCTTACGGAGAACCCGGAACCGTGAAGTCGAGTAGGGTGTAGGGACTTCCCTCCTACGGAGGAAGGACCGAAACCCGAGCCATGGCTGAAAGCTACAATGCCTACGAGCTGGCCTTCGAAGGAGTGGACCACGAAGAAGTTTTCCCGTCTGGTGGGATGATGCGAACGTTTCTGAAGTTCCACAAGTTCCTGGAGATGTATTCTGGGGATTCGTCGCAGAGCGTTTCGCTCCCGCCGAAGATTACGAAAGACAAAGTGGTCGACAATGATCTCATTCGCACATGGGCAGCGTTCAAAGCACCTCCGTTGGTCTTGCTGTTCACGTGTGCAAATCTGTCGCCAGGAGGGGATCTTTCCATTCGAGTCCGAGAAATCCTCAAAGCTTGCTTATTTGCTGCCCCTGAGGAGTACATGGACAAACCCTATGGGGAGATACTCGCCATGGTCATCAAGTTTGGTGGAGGTCTCAAACACATTGTTGCTGACTACGAGGGGAAGTTCAATGCCATCACCAGGTTTATGGTGGATGAGGAAGTGATCCGCGATGATGCAAAATTGGCTGTAGTTGAACTGGAACAAGAACGAAAACAAGTTCGGTTCGACTTGAACACTGCAACAAGGAACATCGTCAGTGCGGACGTGTACTACAACCTCGCCGTTCTCATCAACTCCGTGGAGACGCCCTACCAGGACGTGACAGACACGAGAATTCAACAATGGTATACGGTGAATCAGGACTACTACCACAAGTTGCCTATGTCAGGTAGAGCACCTGACCAATCAGACCTGTTGGCGGAGCCTACGTTATGTAGGGTGTGCAAGCTGATGTACATGTTCGCAAAACACACTGGGTATGGACTACGGACCTACAACCAAGAATGTGCAGCGAGCAACGATGGCGCTACGCCACTCAACGTTCACCAGCTGGCTTTGATGATGCGCACAATGCCTCAAGGCATGGGACATCCGCTCGCCTTTGCGATGAACTCGCTCCAGGCGTTCAGTGTCTGTCTCCACGTGCTTCATTCCTACGTATCATGGGTTGATCCAGAAACTGGACACCCGCATTACAGATGGTCCAACGATGTGCTCCCTGATTCCGACTACACCACGTATTCTTTCCTCAAGCACCATGTGGATGCTGTATGTGCAGATCAGGACAGGAACGGCTTCCAATTGCCGGATGCGTTCCGTAGCTACACCTGGAATCAGTGCGGAGTTGAATCTGGGTATGTGGTCGACTGCTCTACCAAACGCGCCACGTTGGGCATATGGGAAGCAGAATTCCAACAGATGGGGGCACCAAGTCCGCTTATGCAAGATGATGGCCTATTTCCGCCCAATCTTCAACGGCATCCTAGCTGGGTATACTCAACGGGGAGAGTTGCGATGCCTACGGCAAGCAACCTCGAACCGGAAGGAATCGTGCACCCTGAGCATGGAAGAACGCCGGGACAATCGCAAGGATCCGCTGCTGAGCCTCGAGCCACCCCTAGCCACGGACCAAAGAGGGCAAGGACGGACGAGGCAACGGCATCGGCGTCATCATCTTCCGCGGCACCTCCTCCACAACCATCGACTTCGCAACCGGAAGAGGAACCATCGCAACCGACATGGGAGGAAGCTCCAATCCCCGCTGGCGCTCAGGAAAGTTGGTACCATTATGTCAACATCGATGAAAAGGGCTGTCGCTCGAGCTTGCTGGCGACGACCCGTGATCAAGACGAGTACCCACCTACCATTGATGAGACGCCAAAGTTCGTGGCCAACCACGACGTGGGGACCACACCGATTCAGCATTACGTCAGAAGACTGGTGACCTATTTGGCAAGGATTCGTTCCGTCTCTCAAAGTGACGACAAGGGTCTCAACCTGAAGGTCTACGTGAAGCTGAGTACGAAGATGTGGTTACGGATGTATTCACGGCTGTACCATGCATTGGCATTGGTGTCTTGCGTGCATCTTCCTTCTCCTCCAATGCTTACCTCGGCAGTGATGATCGAGGCAGACAACGATCTTGTCGACAACGATGAAATTCCGGCAGAAGCAAGGATCAACACCATGAACACGCTGAACGGATTTCGCAATAGTTTGGGTATGGGTGGCAAGCCTGATGCCGCGACTATGCGCTCTCAATGCACAATCCTCGTCCAAGACTTTGACATGGTCGCAAGGACCAGAGGATCATCGCATACAGTGAGAGAAAATCTCGTCATGCATGGATGGAGTGAGATCTACATTGTGAGCCCGTCGATCACCGCAGGTGCCAACTACAACTTCCAAGTCACAAAGGGATCGTTGGAATCTGTGAATGCGACATTGGATGGCTTGACTGAAGAGCAGCTTGCAACCGTCACGTTGCATTACCATCTGTCTCTCCAGGCGATCCTCATCGAGAACATATCATTTCCGATGAGTGAGGTCGGAGACGGAGCAGCAATTCGTGCTGACTTGCAGCGACAGCTCAAGGTCACGTACGTTGACCCTATCATTGCAGCAGGGAAGCGTACCACGCGCCCTCCAATTGTCAACATCAATCATGACTTACGGTTCGTAGGAGCAGCCAGCAATTACCTTCGACAGAAAGCTTCTTGTTCAACGGCTTCCACGCGCTGGGAATGTATATTGAACTGGAGTTGCGAGCCCGAGCATGCGTGGTGATTCATGGATCTTCGTTTTGGTCAAGAATGTACAGCCAGACGAAACATGCGTCATCAGGCGTGCATACACTGTCAGCCGAAAAGGTGCCAGCACCGGACAATCGGGTCAGGTTCAAATTGGGCTTCGCTATCTACGAGAAGCAGCTGTTCTGCGAGAAGATGGTATCCACGTGCTTTGTTGAGGCATCGAAAGTTCGCTCATGGGACGAAACTGTCCGCGCCGACTCAGTCGCTCACCCGTCGCTTGTCGAGATTTGGGAGGACAAGAGTGAAGTCAAGACGTCCACCAAGATTTCGCAGACATGGTTTACGGGAGAACAGCAGCAACAGATCAGGTCGGGTGCCCAGGGTGACACGGTCGCTGAATCGTCCACAGTCACCTGGCAGGATTTTGACATCGCCATGACCGTTCCCGAAGCCTACTACGACAACAGGCACTACTGGTTCAGGATCGACACCTATGCGACCCTGAACACTGGTTATGTCAAAGGGAGAACGTTCTATTGCTCTGGATGTGAAGCAATGAAGTTGGCTGAGTGCTACGCACAAGCCTTCTTCAAGCCGACCGGAAACGGGTATCCTGGACACTGTATTGGGTGCGCGCATACTTCAGCCTTGAAGATGCAGCATCAAATCGGCTCCTTCAATGACTTGATCACGTCCCAGAAGTACACCTTGGCTTGCGCAAAGCACCTTTATGACCTGAGGCTCCAATTCGTGGATCCTCGCGTGGACATCAAGGAGTTCCTCAAAGTTTGTGCGGAGATGGTCTATGAAGACATCGGCAAGACGGTTTCTCACTACGGTGGTCTCCGAATCACAGCCAGTCAGGCCATCGAGTACGCGGCATGGGGAAAGGCCAAACAGTTGGCGTGGGACAGAGGGTACGACTCCGAAGGCAAGACATGCTACATCTGCTACTACGATGCCGGGAACTGCGCTTATGCTGGTTTCATGAGGATGCTTTTGACTCCGGAAGAGCGCCAAGAATGCTACAGAGGGTCAGTCTTGCCCAAGGAAGAGCTCCTGGGTGACACAGTGGAGCTGGCGCTCGGGCTTCTTACAATTGCAATGAGACACCCAAGTCATTTTCCGAATTGGGGTGGCCTTGAGGGAGCAAATGCGTGCGCGAGGGGAATCGAAAGATCATTCTTCCGCTACGCGTCGGCCGAAGCTATCGAGCTGATCACGGTTGACTCCCCGCGCAAAAGGACACCGCCCAAGAAGAATGAAGCAGTCGCTGAGATCGTCAACAACATGTCCGCTGACCTCGTGATTGATTTCACAGTGATCGTCGATGGTGATATCTACCCTGTAGAGATTGCGAGAACCGACGAGACACAGGCCGCTGACAACGTCACGGACGATCCAGGGTTCTCAGTTGCTCCACCAATACCTGCACAGGATGTAGATGTGGATGCGCAACCCGAAGAAGAACAAGGTGCAGAAGGCCCTGATCCCAGGCATGCAATTCGTGAAGGATTTGTCGCGCAGCTTCAGGACTATGTGGGCGTACTCGCTCAGGGCGAAATGTCAGTCGGAAGCGACCGCATCACGTTCTGTGTCGCTTGTGGCAGTGATCTACACACTCTGTCCAATTGCACAGAAAATGCTGCGACCCGGGATCTGGTACTTCGAGGCGTCCAGATTATCAAGGAAAGCCTTCTTCGATATCCACGTCGAGTACCTACACAAGAGGCTGAGCCAATGGACGTTGACACCACAGACCATGTGAGTGTTGCATCCTCGGACCGACGACCCAAGGCCAAAGCCCGACCGCGACGCGGAGGCGAAGCCGTACGGGGTGATGTGGTCTTGATCCGTTATGAGAACAAACACAATCTCTGCACGGATGTGGAGAACCGTCGGGGCCTACATGATGCTTGTGGCGTACCACTGCAGGAATCGGGACCAGAGAATAGCCAGCGAGTGGTGGACCTCATTGAGCAGCTTTCGGACCATCGCGACCGACGCCTACCTCAACGAGGAGACCGTCCTAGCTTTGCTTACGATGAAAACACTCATAGCTACACCAATGCAGGCTATGAATCCATCGGCGGCGGAAGGCCAATCCGGTGCGGGATTCTCGACCTGATCCCAACCAAGGGTGCAAGCTTCATCAACAATCGGTGGGACCTCGTGAACGAAGTTGTCCTTCGCAACATCACCCGTCAGCGCAGACTGAACGCGGATTGGGCGCTATCATGCATCCAATCTGACTTGCGCCACAGAATCGCCAGGCGCCCAGGCTCGGAATGGCTTGACAACAGGTGCCAGGTGGCATTCAACAGTGTCATCAAATGCGATGAAGGAGGGTGGGTGATGATCGAAGATTTGGTGAGGCATGAGCCATTATGGACCCATGAAAGCAGACGCATCACCGAAGCGGTCTCAAGGACCGATGAGCAACAGAAGAAGAGAGTGTACAATGAAAGACTTCAGCTATTGTTCCAAGGGAACATGATTGCAGCCACGAAACGCAACAAGGCCAAGATTCGGTTGCAGTTCCTGGGTGTGAGAGTGAAGGACCCCGGCACGGAAGTTCTTGGATCAGCAGGTTCGAACAGGTTGGTATCGGTTCAGGACCAGATCACGGAGATCCAGAACAACGATCATTGCCGGCATGGCCAGAGGTACCTGAACATATGCAACGGCTGGGTGAAGCCATGGGCAGTTCGGGCTACGAGTGGTCACTCTGCGCACTCAGATCCCCAGAACAACTTGCTTCAGTTGGACAAGAACAGGTTCGCAATATCTCCATCTATGACCCTCTTGCAACGTCTTGGAGGTGCGTTCCACGCTACGGCATGCCGCAACTTGGATTCCATTGTCACGCAAGGCATCATGCCTGGTTCGGAGGACCCCGACGGGGACTTCGACCATAGGCGCCAATTCCGAGGCAACCAAGGTGGCAGACTCCACAGCTATTGGGGGGTGTTTGCGCCGTTCGATCACCGGAACGCAACGACCAAGATGCGAGTACATGGACGAGACGCCAAGCACATGCCATTGGCGGTCCTTCATGTCCCGTCGCAGGACCTTGCACGAGAGGATGGACGTATCACAGACAGCGGCATCGTGATCGTTGGCCGAACGATACCTTTCCATTTCGTCAAGGAGGTATGGTTTTGCGTCCCGGATCCTCGAGATACACACTCTTTCGCTCTGGTGGAAAAGATCTACGATGAACGGTTGGAGAAAGAGCTGGTGTTGGACTACAATGCATCACCGTTGCTTCCTGAGTTCGAGAGATACCGAACGCCAAGCAAGATCATGGAATTGCTTTGCGAGATGCCTCCTGGACCCCACGACACAAGCAAGGAGCAGATCATTCGAGACCTCACGACTGTCCTGGAGTCCCACAGGGAGAACACGGTTCGGCATCACTACATGGACAAAGGAATCAAGTTTGTCATCAAGAATTGGCGACCCGAAGACCTACGCAGAGACGAGGATGGACGGAGAATGAGGGTATGCCCGGCATGCTACAACATCGTTCCAGCATGTTTCTCCCGATGCACGTCTTGCTGGTCACAGTTCGTTTCGAGCGGATATTACCAAGGTTCTCCACAACGGGAGACTCCTACGGAGATCCCCAGTGACTTCATTGCTCAGACAATGGAAGCCGCAGCAGCCGCAGTGCCTGAGGCGCCCGAAGAGGAGCAGGAAGCCATGGAGGTAGAGACCGTTGCGGAGCCTGAGGAAATCCCAGAACCATCTGTCATCGCGGAGGACGATCCAGAACAGGAACCTGATGAAGAAATGGACATAGAGCCAGGAGAGGACTTTGATGACGCAGTACCAGAAGCAATTGCACAGGAACGTCGTCCCGTCTTCGTCACCGGCCAATCTTTGAACATCGATCCTGAGCTACAACTTGCACGTACCGCCATGCAGCCATCCTACTATTCTGGAAAGCGAAATGCCCATTGCATTGACGCGAACATGACCGCTCTTTCGTACATGGCATACGTGGTATGCAGATCCATCTACAAGGCTTGGTCAGGATTCGCAAAGTGGGCGACTATGCCGTTGTTTCAGATGAGGGAAAGTTTCGCACTTGGCCAACGCTATGATGTGCTTTGAAAGTGGGGATCTTTGGCGGCAGTGGATAGGGAAACGGGTGTGAGCAAGGACGTGACTGATGAGGAGATCATTCGCTTTGCCAAGGAACCTGAGAACCTCAAACAGTATGATCCCAACGGGACTTACACCTTGAAGCGCTTCCGGACGAACCAGATGCTTTCGTTGCTTACACGGGGAGCCAACATGATGGGAATGGGCAGGGACAACTTCAACCCTACTACTTACTTGAAGAGCGAAAGGGATGAAGATGTGAAGGCTATGCACTTTTGTTGCCTGAACGTCCTGTGCGAGGTGATTCCAATGGTGACGGGACACCAACAATTCTCAGTGCTACGACCAACGCCAACTGGACCGGTGGACTTCTTGTACATCGACCCCGTCGGTATCCTGCTGACTCATTCTGATCAGTCAGTCCAGACCATCGGCTTGCTGGTGGACCACAGTGTGCAAATGCCTGCGCATTTCATGGACAGATTGAACAGATCCAAGGCTGAGAGACAGCAAAACCCGACGACCAAGCGTACTGAAGCCCTACACCACATTTCGGCCGCTGACTATCTCCCTCCAGGTGGTACTTCCATCCTGGACACGCCTGTCACTACGGAGGAACGTGAAAGCGCTTCTTCGTCCAAGGGACCTTCAAAAGGGCGTGGGAGAACCGGAGGTGAGCAGCATGGAGGCTGGAACTCCAACTCCTACTACGACTACACCGCCGGCAAAGGCCGAAACAAAGGCAAGGACAAGGGAAAGCATCGGGAACAGTATCCAGAGGAAAACCTCCGGCCCTGGGACCGCGATCCTGCGACCACGCGAAGATGGAGATGAATCAACGCTTGGTCTTCCTCGCCTATCAGTTCGTGACCTCTGAGCTTCGCCCATGGAATGCCATCGCGAATGCTTCTTTCTTCGGTGACGCCTGATTCGTTTGCCATTTCAGGGGATCGTTACTGACGTAGATGAGTGTCACAACGTTTCTAATTGGGATGCAAAGCTCTGATTTTCAATGTCAACGTTGCGGCGGAACATTTTCTGTTGTCCTATCGTGCCATCTTCCGGGTGAGCAGCGTCGGAGACGCAACTCATGGGGGGTGCGAACGGACTGCGATGCCTTGTCAAGTTCTAAGGTGTCACTATAAGAGCTGTGAGCAAGACCGTGTAAAGTGCAAGAGAAGGGGGCACGCTACGCGTCCCTCGACTCTAGGGGGCATGCTACGCATCCCTCATCTTTACCTTTCTATGTGACCGCCAACGCAACGTTTTGGCTCAAGTCAATGCCCATAGCTAAGTGCTATATGTGTCTTCTATCCTGAGCAATCAGAGCTATCCCGTTGCACAGACGAACCGCCGCCGGCAGTGAGTGCAAAAGGAACGGCCGCCGGTTCTGCCTGCATAGGATTGCACGTGTGGAAGTAAGAGGGAGAGACAGGGTCCAGTCTGTGGAGAGTGCTAGCCAGCCACACCTACATTCATTACAGCTCTGGTGGGGAGAGCAGCAACCAAGTCGAGATCAATCCCCCACGCATTTTGGGATTCGATATTGATGTCCGAAACCGAACCATTTATTATCTCCAGCCCAAGTTCCTTTGGCAAGTTCGGCATCCCATGAGTGCAGGCAGCGAACGATTGCTGGTGTCAGGTGCGAAGTCGAGAATCTCTCTTATCCGTAAGTACACTTGGCCAACGTGCCAAGCAGAAGTCGCCGTTCACACTTTTGTACGGTGGTTAGCGAACCTTGGATATCCATTTCGCCTGTGTGAAGCTTTGATGAAACGGTAAAAGCGGTCTGTAATCAGTTGACAGTTGACAGCAGACGTGTTTGCAACATGTTTTGATTTGACCCTGTCACGAGTGAGAGATTTGCAAATGTTAGTGAAGCTGATACGTGTGTCCTTAGCTAGCTTCAATTGGGTCGACCGAAAGTGAGAGATTACAGTGACGAGCAAGGGATGTGCAAGCGGATTGCAAGGGATGTGCAAGCGGATTGCAAGTGATGTGCAAGCGGATTGCAAGTGATATGCAAGGGTGTGCGAGGTTTGTGCAAGTGCAGTGCAAGAAATGTGATTCTTGGCAGAGTCTTGCATGCAATGTGTCCGCTTAGGATCTTTAAATTGCGTTGCTCAGTTCCAGCGTTCGGCTTTCAGCAGTACACGCCATGTCGGATCGATCCCGATCGCGCTCTCCCACTGTTTCGTGGCGATTTTATTGGGTGGAAAATCAAGGACCCAATGGCAATGAAAGGTGGTGGAATCTTGGTTTCCCGCCACCTCTCGCTGGATTTCGGATCGTTTGGCTGCTGACAATCAGTGGCACCAAGCTTCTCAGACCACTTCTTCGGTGGACTTGAACCTCCCTACTGAGAGCGCTAATTCTTTGTCACCCCGAAAACGCAAGCGAGATGCATCACCGTGAGAGCTTTTGTCATGCTGGAACAGCAGACGACTTGTCTGCTTAATTCGTTTTCCCAATTGACATTTTTGGGACACTCATCATTGCTGGATTAGAGCGCCTGCACCACTGGAGTGGAACCGTCTTTGCGCATTGCAAAACAGCGCGTAGAAGCATTACGCTCGGTTTTATGTCTCTTTCGCCCTTTCTCTCTCCCCCCTCTCTCTCTCGTTCTCTCGTGAAGCCGAAGGCGTTTTTCCTTTTTTACTCATGTGGTGCCGCCAGCCGTTTCCGTCTTGACTTCTCGACACACCGGCATGGCTTCCCGTCAAGATAACGGGGTACCATATGATGATCTCCCTGATGATGCCAGCTCCTGGTCTTCGGCTTTCGATCCTCCTAAAGACTCGGCACCCACAGAGGTGGCGTCTTGGGTTAAGAAGTCCTCCAACAAGTGCAAGAAGACCAAGAAGTCCAAGAAGTCAAAGAGGGTGAAAAAGGACCGGTTACCAAATACGTCTCCGAAGTCCATGAAGTCTAAGAAGGACAAACGTGAGCGTTCACCTGTTCCCTCTGAAGCAAGTGATATCACGCTTGGGGATCCGATGCAGTTTCACCGAAATTCTGCAGCACGGTTAAAGGCTTGTGCAAAAATGCTTGTCAGAGCTAACCTCCGCTGTGCTTGCCATTTTTGGTATGTTGCACAGTGTCCCAACCGAAACGTTTGAGTCTTTTTTGATTTGGACACCGGAAGTGTACAGGATTACATGTCACTTGCTGAAAAACTACCAGAGCAAGAGCTGTGCCCCCGTGTCCTGGAGTACTCGTTCTTCGTTCAAGCAGAGTGAAACGTGAGCAGTTGCATCTGTGTGCCAGTGTCACAGCAAGGGTGTTGCAAGGGATGTGCAAGGGACGTGCAAGTGACGTGCAAGGGATGTGCAAGGGATGTGCAAGTGACGTGCAAGTGATGTGCAAGCAAGTGCAAGTGCTGAGCATCGCAGTGTTTTCGGCCAAGAGACGAGATCATCTGTGTAAGCAAGCATGCCGACGGTGCCACCTTCGGATCCTAACATCGATGAGTTCCTGAGAGCGCTCACTCATTCAGCGCGTGTGAGATTGCTCAACTTTGTATCACGACCTCAACTTCGTCAAGCTCTCGTACTTCAGTTGACAGCTTTTGTGCGTGACGGGACAGAAAGAATGCTGCAGCAAGAGTTGCGTCGCTTGGATGAGAGGGATAGAGCAAACCTGCGTGAAGAACGTCCTAGCAGCAGCGGAGCTTCAGGATCACGCTCGTCCAGATCCCACCCCTATGCACCTCCATCCTCTCTGCCAACAACGAGGAGTACACCGAGTGCAGGGAGCGACAACCCTTCGTCCAGTTCTGCACCTCCCTCCCTTCCTCCCCCTGGCCCTCCCCCTCTTCCCCCTCCTCCCCTCCCTCCCCCTCTTCCCCCTCCTTTTTTGCCCCCGCCCAGTGCCAGTGCTCCTGTCTTTCCACCCCCGGTACCACTAGCAAGCTTGGAGCATCGTGTGTCTGAACCTTCTTTGGTGTCCAGTGCTGCTTCGTCGTCGGCCGCACCTACATCTTCAGCTGCGTCAGGTACTCCGATTAGATCCAAACCTATGCCTACCAGAAGACGTGTATCACGCCGATCGCGACGCAGTCAATCGTCTGATCTTAGCTGAGTATCCCCGATGTGACAGGATTTCACTTGTATCTGTAACGCATGCGAGTGCTGAAGTGAGGAAAGACTGTGCAGTGGACGCCAGTGCTGAGAGTACTCGTTCATTCGTGTTGTGGTACACACCAGAACAGTGTCGCAGCACCCTGCTCAAGTCTCATTCCATTGCGCTAATGTCGAGCAACTCAGCGTGCGATCCGTTGGCACCTCTTCAACGCTGGATTTCCTACACACAACAGGAGCTGATCACAATCAGAGGTGAATTCCGTCATTTTCGCGAAGAAGCATTATCCGTCCAGAAGATCCAACAAGCCCAACTCGACGTGCTCACCACACAAATCAGGGACACCGAGGCTCAGGTGGCGGAAGTCATGTCCGCCACCACAGAACTGTTTCAGAAACTTCAGAAGACCAACGAAGTGGTGGGGAACTTGTTGACGGATTTGCATTCTCTTCAATCTGTGACTACTCATTGCGTTAATTCTCTTCAACTACAAGAAACAACAGAGTTGCCCCCAACGCTTCCAGCAGAAATTGAAGTCTCAGAGTGAAACGTGAGCAGTTGCAAACAAGCGTCTGTGTGCCAGCGTCACTGCAAGGGTGTTGCAAGGGATGTGCAAGGGACGTGCAAGTGACGTGCAAGGGATGTGCAAGGGATGTGCAAGTGACGTGCAAGTGATGTGCAAGCTCCTGCCTAAAGCAAAAGAAACTAACGAGTGCGCATGTGCAGTGCTGTGCATCTTCAGGTTTCTGCATGAGCCGTCTTGAGTTGCAGCATTTGACATCCAGTGAAATTGTGTAGGTTGTCCAACATGAAGCGCAAGGCTCGCGAAGCCAATTTGCCTTGGAGTACGAGCCGCGACTACAATTTTCGGATGTGGGTTCGTGTATGCAGTCGGGCAACCGGACACGAGGCTATTATTCTCCACATCCAGTTGTCAATCAACGATTCCATCAACGTTGCCAAATACCTTGTCGCGATGCAGCTTTGGGAGAAGTTCGGCTGGTGGCCTAGGTTGCACACCTTCCAGCTTGTACAAAACTTTCGTCATCTTCGGTTTACCGAACCTGTTACGACTGCTCAAACCCTCGAACCAGTCGATTTCGTCGTTACGGTATAAAAAGAGCCCACCTCTGTGTCAATTCAAGAGCAGTGA
>CAJNDT010002621.1:0-5000 GCA_905221615.1 Symbiodinium sp. CCMP2592 | reverse complement strand
CGTGTCTTCCTTTCACTCTCGAGTATATTTTCTTCCAGGCCTGAATCCCGTTGCACATAGCTGTTTGCAATCAAGCATTTGCTCCGACACCGCTTTTGAGCCAAAGAAGAGTCGATGCAGCTGCATGCTGGATGCATCGCACAAGTTGATGTTGACACTCAAGTCAACCATGTTGCTCATGCATGTTCCATGTGCAGCTTTTGCAGTCACAGGCAATTGTAGTGCCCCATTGTGCAACCATGTACAAGCCGACACAGCCTCAGTGGCATACAACAATGCAAACAGGCATCATCGGTACAGCAATCAGTACGGTGCAGCGACAAACAGCCTCGACCAGTAGCACCCCAATGCACCCGATCTCCCCACCACCAGGGATTCACAACATCCCACCACGCACCTCACCCCTAACCCCGACTACTTGGGGTTCAGCTCACACTTACAGCCACAACACCACTTTCCCACCTTTCCCTCCACCCCCTCCCCCACCCCAGCAGTTTCCCGGCCCAACATCACCCACCACACTGCCAACCCCCACACCTGCCACTCCCCAACACACATTTGTGAGTCCATCTTCGATGACGACTCGAAACCCCAGCATTTCGTCACATACATTACCTCAGACCACCGCCGCAACCCAACAACAGCAACACCCCAATCCCACGCCTGCAAATCCCCAGATACCAAACGACTTCGTTCAAACACCAGAGCATTGGGACAACAGGCAGCTTTTTGGCCTCAACCTACCCAAACACATTCAATCTACCCCACATTCAGTGCACAACCGCACGGCAGGCATGCCAATCGCAACAGCACCATTGGTCGCATTTCTGCGACACAATTGGTCCTCGTACTGGCTACGGTACGCCGCACACGGCTTCGACATCCATCTCACATGCAGCAAACACATCAGCGAAGCGTCTTTACCACTGAACTTATGGGTCAACTCCGAGCAAGGAGAATTGATCTGGACCAAGCGGCCACCGCATTCTGCTGGCAAGAAAAGCTCACACTCGCAAAACGACCAGCAATGTCACACCTCATCAAGGAATTGGTGTTGTACCTGCAAGAGCTGCAGGACCAGTACAATGATGGCAACAAAAAGGACAAGCAAGATGTCAAATCTGACACAGATAACACACAATCGCAACCCACCGAATCTCCAACACCACTACAATCCAGCAAATCACAACCTCATCTCCCACTTCAACCTGCGCAGCCGACAGAGGCAGACACTATGGCGGCACATCGCATCAGCGACCTGGAAGCACGACTTTCCACAGCACTGGAGACAATTGAAACTCTCCGTGCTCCGGATGCACACAATGAGGCACCCAGCACACCAGCACCAAAGAAACCAAAACGAACCACCGCACCCAGCACTCCCATCAACACGCCCTCTCCACCGCCTCTCTCACTTTCCACAATTGAGATTTCCCCCACCACAACCACTCGTGGACAAAAACGTGCTACCATCGATGACTCTACACACACCGACACCAGGCCTACCACTGATGGCCTCTCCCCTTTCACCACAACCGCTGCAGAACAAGACAACAACCCGCTACATGCTTCCCCAGCATCGTCATCCACCACAGGTATGCACTTTCCGGGACGCTCCACTCTGGGCGCCAAGCGACAGAAGCAGTCAACTCTTACACCAACGAAGGCGGCCCCCCTCGATCCCAAGATGGATCCCCAGCGCATCTTTCAGCAGCCTACAAAAGCCAGTGTTTGGTTTCAAGATCATTTCACTGGCGTTCACTCCGAATCCGGCATCACCAGATGGTTTGGTGCCATCAAAGGCATCAGCGACAAACAAAAAACACAGGTAAAAAAGTACCTTGACATTGTTGCTTCGGAATTCCCTTCACTCAGCAACTCACAAGAGCAGACACTGCAGACCGCTGCAGTCGCTTGGGGTGTCCCACCCAAAGCCATCGACAAATTTGGCTCCCCAGCACTGATCAAACTCGTCGCCATCATCAGTCAGATGACAGAGTGACTCAGGCAGTACTTGATTCAACACCGACAGACACTAGATCACACAACAATTTTCCGACAAAAACAATTCAAGAACATCATACGCATTTTGGATCAAGGCAGATCCATCTTACAATTCGTCGCACCATTGGCAGAACCAGTCTCCACACAATTCCATCAAATCATACTCTGGCTTCAAGGCCTGACTTTGTTACTTCGTACACAGCATTTCTACCTCAAACATGAGGAAGGACATTTCTCCAACCTGCAGCGACTTTTTGCACATTCAAACATTTCTTTTCCATCGTACACACTCTCTTTCTTTCGTCAGCCACAGGTGGTATACTGCAGAGTCACCACACAACAACCTTTTCGTGGCTACGTCTACATCGGCAGCACAAGTCACTCTCTCACACAACGAGAGGGCACACGCAATCGAAAATTAAAGCAACTTCAACAACACAAGATTGTACAAGCCGAACTTGCCTTACGATGGTGGCGTAAACACAAATGCTACCACCAATACACACCAATTGTACTACAAGCCAACATACCCACAGAGCAATTGGAAGCCACGGAGAACACTCTCATACAGCACCACCAATCCAAGCTCAACTTTCCTTACATCACATCACACATGAAAGGAGCTTTTTCCGGCTTCACAAAAGCAGCAAACAACAAGCACAACGGCACAGCCACCTTATGGGCGAAGCAGCGCCGAGGCAAATTACACCACTCCATTCGGAGCTTCACCAATTCCACCTTATTCAACACCAGAAAACAGGCATGGACCACAGTATCACATCTTACTTCCAACACTCGCACCAGATTCGACACAACAAAACAACTGCTTCGCTCAGACACACCAGCAGCCACCGTTTACGCTTTACACAAACTCTCAAACAACTTACCACGACGTGACCGCAGACACGCTCACAAAGCTCTCAACACCGTCTTCAAAAAGCGACGACTAAAACCACCTCCTGTCACAAAACCCATTTACCTACAGCCACTCTTGCACCCCACCTTCACTCAACAACTACGACAATTTTTGCGCTCTCGTTTAACAAGCAACAAACAACACATTCCACCATTCCACCTTCCCAGCACAAAACCTGTCTACAAAAAGCACCCCCCCATGCAACAACTTCTACACAATTGGCGCGATGCCCACACCACATGGCAACCTGATTCACCACCACCCTGTACATGCTCACCATTACACTCACAAGTACCCCAGGAGCACATTTTCCACAATCACATTGCTATCCAACTTGCAGAATTACAACCACAACATCAGTTTTTGGCATACTCCGGCAAAAGCAATTGCCTTCAAAAGCCCACACAGTTGGCCTCACAATTATGCCGAGCCATACGCACATGGCATCAACACTATGGACTACCTTACAACCATCAAACTGCAAAGCAGTTTGTATCTGAACAAATACCACAACACAACACACACTGCAGTAAAAACAACATACTACAGGTCAAGATGCTCAAGCAAGTCCAACACAAAATACCAACGGGCATCATCCATTGCGAAGATCACTTCCCGAACCGACTCACGTGGTACTGCCCAGCACTATACCACACTGCCATACACAACACTTTTTCAGACAAAGAGATCTTTCGGATCTCGCAGCGCCAACCTCTACAACACCACTTCGATGTCTACACAGACATCCGCAGTCTTCTACCAACTTACACATGGGCGTTTCCACAATGGGGCCGCATCCCACGTGCCTACATTTTACCGAAAAGAAAAAGCAATTCGTGAAAGGACGTCCTATAGTGGCGTTCATCGACACCATGGGCCGAAAATTATGGGAAGCCTTAGCAGACGTACTGCAGCTGATGACACTTCAAGCATGCCCAAACTCCTTTCACCAAGGAGACGGGATAACACAGCTCAAACAAACAGCACTCTTCTTGCATCAACGCAGGAAAATACAAGATTCAACAGATTACATCCTGTACAATCAGGATTTGGCTGGCTTCTTTACATCGGTCGATCAGAGCCGGTTTCTCTCAGCATACAGCATCATGGTCCGATGGTACAGAGAGAAGAACCCACTACACTCTTCCAAATTCTTCATTGACCACTCACAGAAAGACCCCACACATCGAGTCCACAGGGGCAAAAGCAGACAAAAGCAGCAAGAAGCCTCCTCCGGCAACAAACTTTGCATACAATTACAACACATACCACAACTCATCATTGCAGTGCTCCGACTCAACTATTTCACTGTTGGTACCTCACTCATTGAGCAATTTCGCGGTGCACCTATGGGCTCGCCCTGCAGCCCAGCCCTATGCAACATCGTGGTTGCTGTCGAAGAACAGTGTTGGCACCACACATACAAACAACTTTTCAAGAACCACAAGCATTTTCCAGACCACAACAAGCAGGATCAAGCTTTCTTTTTTGCTACTAGATACGTCGACAACCGCGTCCTTCTTTTACCTGCACAGCTGACCCGACTGCCTCCTTTTGCACAGCTTACTGACGCATCTTTCTACAAACCACCGGTTCAGCTTGAAACTGAACCGGCCAACATTTTCCTGGGTTTCGCCATAAACCCTTAGCACAGCAGCCTTACGCATCAATGCACTTTGCACAAGGCGGATATTTTACACCCACAGTCAGCCACCTCTGTTGCAACACTTCGCAGCAGTTTTCAGGCCCGCACACGCATGGTACGCAGAGTGACAACACCAGGCAGCGAGGCCACATCAGCCATTCGAGCCATGCGCGATCTCTACATCGCTGCCGGCTATACTGATCAACAGCTGTAAGCAAAACACTGTGCCAAGTTGCCGTGCGTGTGTCCAGAGCCATGCAACTTTGCAACATGAGAGCCGCCTTGTATCAACACAGTGCTTCCCGCAGACATTTACAGGGTTTAACTGAGGCATCATCATGTATAAAAGTGCCATGACTGGCAGATTGCAGCCGAGCCACAAAGCGCTGAGCGGACGTCCTCGGCCATCCATCTCAAAGCATAGCAGACGCCGCA
>CAJNDT010002620.1:0-29761 GCA_905221615.1 Symbiodinium sp. CCMP2592 | reverse complement strand
CTTAAGCAACGGCCCCCTTAAAGCAGTGAAACCACAAAAACCACCAAGACCCGGCAATCTCTTAACACTCACAGGGCTCTAAACCTAACTTAACCCGAACAAACAGAAAACAATCGAGAGGCAGACGCAAAACTTTAGGACTTAAGGACCAGACCCCCTAAAGCAGAGCAAGCGTTCGTGGGAGATGCTCGGGGTGCCTGTGAGCGCAGTCCACAGCCCCGCCCCCGGGCCCTGGCTGTGGGAAGGTGCCCCGGTTCCGGGCCCTGGCTGTGGGAAGGTGCCCCCGGCCCCGGACCCTGGCTGTGGGAAGGTGCCCCGGCCCCGGGCAACAAACCCCAGCAATCCCTCAACAATAAGAAAGCCTCAATTTAGTCTAGCCCGAACCAACAGAGAGCAATCGCGGAGCAGACAACGGGGCAGACTACGAGCTTGAAGGCTTATGCAACGGCCCACTAAAAGCAGTGAAACCACAAGCACCCCCAAACCCCGGCAATCCCTCAACACTAACAAAGCCTCAATTTAGTCTAGCCCGAACCAACAGAGAGCAATCGCGGAGAAGACGACAACTTTTAAGGCTTAAGCAACGGCCCCCTCAAAGCAGTGAAACCACAAGAACCACCAAGACCCGGCAATCTCTTAACACTCACAGTGCTCTAAACCTAACTTAACCCGAACAAACAGAAAACATTCGAGAGGCAGACGCAACACTTTCGGACCTAAGGACCAGCCCCCCTAAAGCAGAGCAAGCGTTCGTGGGAGATGCTCGGGGCGCCCGTGAGCGCAGTCAACATGGACCCCCTTAAGGCAGAGAAAGCCTTCGGGTGAGATGCTCGCACTCGGACCCCTCCGCCTCCGAGCCCCAACCCACCTCGCACCCCTGAAACTTCGCGAGGGGGGACACGGCCGCGCCAGAAAAAAGTTCAAAGGTTTCGATCCCCAACCCGGAAAAAGTGCCGAAAAACACGATTGTCAGAAACGGGCTTTTTTACCAAACCCCAGCAACCCCTTAACATTAAAAAAGACTAAATTTAGTCTAGCCCGCACCAACAGAGAGCAATCGCGGAGCAGACAAGGAGTTTTAGGGCTTAAGAAGCAGCCCCCTTAAAAGAAATGGATGCAGCTGCTGGCTTCGCGTGAGATGCTTAGGGCGCCTTTTAGCGCAGTCTCAAAAAACTGCGCTGGCGAACCCTAAACCCTAAACCCTAAACCCTAAACCCTAAACCCTAAACCCTAAACCCTAAACCCTAAACCCTAAACCCTAAACCCTAAACCCTAAATGTTAGACGGCTTGCGCCGAAGGTGCGCCAGCGCAGCTTCTGGTTTTATGTTCAGCAGGTACGCAGGATTTAAGGCAAGCAACGGTCGACCATAGGGCAGTTTAAGTAAATTGACAAGTTTTTTCTAAGTGCAACTGAACGGTTTAAGTAAATTGAAATGACCCAAGCAACACACCCAACCCTAAACCTTTAAACCTTTAACCCTAAAACCCTAAACCCTCACTTCCATTTACTTAAACCGGCTCATCACTTCCATTTACTTAAACCCTCCTTCGGGGGCCCCGGCCCTGGCTGCGGGAAGGTGCCCGGCCCCGGGCCCTGGCTGTGGGAAGGTGCGGGCCCTCTGCGCCCTGGCTGTGGGAAGGTGCCCGGTGCCCCGCCGGGCCCTGGCTGTGGGAAGGTGCCCCGGCCCCCGGGCTCTGGCTGTGGGAAGGGGCCGGCCCTGGCTGAAAGTGGTGGGGGAAGGTGCCCCGCCTCCGGGCGTTGCTGTGGGAAGGTGCCCCCCGGAAGGTGCCCCGGCCCCGGGCCCTGGCTGTGGGAAGGTGCCCCGGCCCCGGGCAACAAACCCCAGCAAACCCTCAACAATAAGAAAGCCTCAAATTAGTCTAGCCCGAACCAACAGAGAGCAATCGCGGAGCAGACAACGGGGCAGACGACGAGTTTGAAGGCTTATGCAACGGCCCACTAAAAGCAGTGAAACCACAAGCACCCCCAAACCCCAGCAAACCCATAACAATAAGAAAGCCTCAATTTAGTCTAGCCAGAACCAACAGAGAGCAATCGCGGAGCAGACAACGGGGCAGACGGACGGAGGTTTGAAGGCTTATGCAACGGCCCACTAAAAAGCAGTTGAAACACAAAGCACCCCAAAACCCCAGCAAAACCCTTCAACAATACGAAAAGCCTCAATTTAGTTAGCCCCGAACCAAACCAGAGAGCATCGCGAGCAGACAACGGGGCCGACGACGAGTTCGAAGGCATAAGGAACGGCACCCTCAAAGCAGTAAAACCACAAGCGCCCCCAAAGCCCAGCAATCCCTCAACAATAAGAAAGCATCAATCTAGTCTAGCCCGAACCAACAGAGAGCAATCGCGGAGCAGACAACGGGGCAGACGACGAGCTTGAAGGCTTATGCAACGGCCCACTAAAAGCAGTGAAACCACAAGCACCCCCAAACCCCGGCAATCCTTCAACACTAACAAAGCCTCAATTTAGTCTAGCCCCAACCAACAGAGAGCAATCGCGGAGCAGACGACAACTTTTAAGGCTTAAGCAACGGCCCCCTCAAAGCAGTGACACCACAAGAACCACCAAGACCCGGCAATCCTTTTACACTCACAGGGCTCTAAACCTAACTTAACCCGAACAAACAGAGCACAATCGCAGGGCACACGCAAAACTTTAGGACCTAAGGACCAGCCCCCCTAAAGCAGCGCAAGCCTTCGTGGGAGATGCTCGGGGCGCCTGTGAGCGCAGTCAACATGGACCCCCTTAAGGCAGAGAAGGCCTTCGGGTGAGATGCTCGCACTCGGAACCCTCCGCCTCCGAGCCCCAACCCACCTCGCACCCCTGAAACTTCGCGAGGGGGGACCCGGCCGCGCCAGAAAAAGTTCAAAGGTTTCGATCCCCAACCCGGAAAGAGTGCCGAAAAACACGATTGTCAGAAACGGGCTTTTTTACCAAACCCCAGCAAACCCATAACAATCAGAAAGACTCAATTTAGTCTAGCCCGCACCAACAGAGAGCAATCGCAGTGCAGACAAGGAGTTTTAAGGCTTAAGCAACAAGCCCCTTAAAAGAAAGGGATGCAGCTGCTGGCTTCGCGTGAGATGCTCGGGGCGCCTTTTAGCGCAGTCTCAAAAAACTGCTTCAGAGCCTCCAAGAGGGTGTTGCTGCTCTCTCAGAGGGGATCCAGAAACACTCCAGCGCCCTTAAGAGTTTAGAGTCTTAGTCTTGGCCACTGAGCCAAACTGGCTCAGAAATTGAGGGTTCCAAGACCATTAGAATTAGTAAGTATTAGTGGCCCCAGCCCCAGCCCCAGCACCAGCCCCCCCAGCCCCAGCCCCAGCCCCAGCCCTGCCCTGCCCTGCCCCGGCCCCGCGCCCTGGCTGTGGGAAGGTACCCCGGCCCCGGACCCTGGCTGTGGGAAGATGCCCCGGCCCCGGGCAACAAACCCCAGCAAACCCTCAACAATAAGAAAGCCTCAATTTAGGCTAGCCCGAACCAACAGAGAGCAATCGCGGAGCAGACAACGGGGCAGACGACGAGTTTGAAGGCTTATGCAACGGCCCACTAAAAGCAGTGAAACCACAAGCACCCCCAAACCCCGGCAAACCCTAAACAATAAGAAAGCCTCAATCTAGTCTAGCCCGAACCAACAGAGAGCAATCGCGGAGCAGACGACAACTTTTAAGACTTAAGCAACGGCCCCCTTAAAGCAGTGAAACCACAAGAACCACCAAGACCCGGCAATCTCTTAACACTCACAGGGCTCTAAACCTAACTTAACACGAACAAACAGAAAACATTCGAGAGGCAGACGCAAAACTTTAGGACCTAAGGACCAGCCCCCCTAAAGCAGAGCAAGCGTTCGTGGGAGATGCTCGGGGCGCCTGTGAGCGCTCCACATGGACCCCCTTAAGGCAGAGAAAGCCTTCAGGTGAGATGCTCGCACTCGGACCCCTCCGCCTCCGAGCCCCAACCCACCTCGCACCCCTGAAACTTCGCGAGGGGGGACCCGGCCACGCCAGAAAAGTTTGAAAGGTTTCGAGACCCAACCCGGAAAAAGTGCCGGAAAACATGATTGTCAAAAACTCCCTTTTTTACCAAACCCCAGCAAAACCATAACAATAAGAAAGACTCAATTTAGTCTAGCCCGCACCAACAAAGAACAATCGCAGTGCAGACAACGAGTTTTAAGGCTTAAGAAGCAGCCCCTTAAAAGAAAGGGCTGCAGCTGCTGGCTTCGCGTGAGATGCTCCCGGCCCCGGGAACTGGCTGTGGGAAGGTGCCCCGGCCCCGGGCAACAAACCCCAGCACTCCCTCAACAATAAGAAAGCCTCAATCTAGTCTAGCCCGAACCAACAGAGAGCAATCGCGGAGCAGACAACGGGGCAGACGACGAGTTTGAAGGCTTATGAAACGGCCCACTAGAAGCAGTGAAACCACAAGCACCCCCAAACCCCGGCAATCCCTCAACACTAACAAAGCCTCAATTTAGTCTAGCCCCAACCAACAGAGAGCAATCGCGGAGCAGACGACAACTTTTAAGGCTTAAGCAACGGCCCCCTCAAAGAAGTGAAACCACAAGAACCACCAAGACCCGGCAATCTCTTAACACTCACAGTGCCCTAAACCTAACTTAACCCGAACAAACAGAAAACATTCGAGAGGCAGACGCAACACTTTAGGACCTAAGGACCAGCCCCCCTAAAGCAGAGCAAGCGTTCGTGGGAGATGCTCGGGGCGCCTGTGAGCGCAGTCAACATGGCCCCCCTTAAGGCAGAGAAAGCCTTCGGGTGAGATGCTCGCACTCGGAACCCTCCGCCTCCGAGCCCCAACCCACATCGCACCCCTGAAACTTCGCGAGGGGGGACCCGGCCGCGCCAGAAAAAGTTCAAAGGTTTCGATCCCCAACCCGGAAAAAGTGCCGAAAAACACGATTGTCAGAAACGGGCTTTTTTACCAAACCCCAGCAAACCCATAACAATCAGAAAGACTAAATTTAGTCTAGCCCGAACCAACAGAGAGCAATCGCAGTGCAGACAAGGAGGATTGAGGCTTAAGGACCAGCCCCCTTAAAAGAAAGGGATGCAGCTGCTGGCTTCGCGTGAACTGCTCGGGGCGCCTTTCTGCGCAGTCTCAAAAAACTGCGCTGGCGAACCCTAAACCCTAAACCCTAAACCCTAAACCCTAAACCCTAAACCCTAAACCCTAAACCCTAAATTTTAGACGGCTTGCGCCGAAGGTGCGCCAGCGCAGCTTCTGGTTTGATGTTCAGCAGGTACGCAGGATTTAAGGCAAGCAACGGTCGACCATAGGGCAGTTTAAGTAAAATGACAAGTTTTTTCTAAGTGCAACTGAACGGTTTAAGTAAATTGAAATGACCCAAGCAACACACCCAACCCTAAACCTTTAACCCTAAACCCTAAACCCGAAAACCCTAAATCCTAAACCCCCGCCTTCTGACAATCTAGACCCCCTAAGATTGCCACCTGCCGGCAATCCATCAGGCATGGCAAGTGGCGGCTAAGCACCAAAAACGCAGAGGCTCTTTCAACCCCAAACCCTAAACCCCTAACCCCGAAAACCCTGATTCTCACTTCAAGGCCTGGATCGTCACTGCGGGTTGTCAAAACGTGGCCTGGCCGCCACGATGGCCGCCCGATGAGGATGGGTGCGTGCGAGACGCTTGGAGCGCCTGCTGGCACAGTCCAAGTGGTCCCACTTCAAGCAGAAAAAACCTCAGGGTGAGATGCTCGCACTCGAACCCCTCCGCCTCTGAGCCCCAACCCACCTCGCACCCCTGACACGTCGCAAGGGGGGGCCCTCCCACGCCAGAAAAATCTCCCGAACCTAGGCAGAAACGCCCCCGAGAACCTTGACCCTCTTTCAAACAACAAAGACACCAAAACCGCAGCAATCCCTAAACACTACCAAAGCTTCAACCAAGAGTAGCCCGAGCAAACAGGGAGCACTCGTAGGGCCGACGACGAGTTCGAAGGCATAAGGAACGGCCCCCTCAAAGCAGTAAAACCACAAGCGCCCCCACAGCCCAGCAATCCCTCAACAATAAGAAAGCATCAATCTAGTCTAGCCCGAACCAACAGAGAGCAATCGCGGAGCAGACAACGGGGCAGACGACGAGCTTGAAGGCCCATGCAACGGCCCACTAAAAGCAGTGAAACCACAAGCACCCCCAAACCCCAGCAATCCCTCAACACTAACAAAGCCTCAATTTAGTCTAGCCCCAACCAACAGAGAGCAATCGCGGAGCAGACGACAACTTTTAAGGCTTAAGCAACGGCCCCCTCAAAGCAGTGAAACCACAAGAACCACCAAGACCCCGCAATCTCTTAACACTCACAGTGCTCTAAACCTAACTTAACCCGAACAAACAGAAAACATTCGAGAGGCAGACGCAACACTTTAGGACCTAAGGACCAGCCCCCCTAAAGCAGAGCAAGCGTTCGTGGGAGATGCTCGGGGCGCCTGTGAGCGCAGTAAACATGGACCCCCTTAAGGCAGAGAAAGCCTTCGGGTGAGATGCTCGCGCTCGGACCCCTCCGCCTCCGAGCCCCAACCCACCTCGCACCCCTGAAACTTCGCGAGGGGGGACCCGGCCACGCCAGAAAAGTCTGAAAGGTTTCGAGACCCAACCCGGAAAAAGTGCCGAAAAACACGATTGTCAGAAACGGGCTTTTTTACCAAACCCCAGCAAACCCATAACAATCAGAAAGACTCAATTTAGTCTAGCCCGAACCAACAGAGAGCAATCGCAGTGCAGACAAGGAGTTTTAAGGCTTAAGAACAGCCCCTTAAAAGAAAGGGATGCAGCTGCTGGCTTCGCGTGAGATGCTGCTCAGGGCGCCTTTCTGCGCAGTCTCAAAAAACTGCGCTGGCGAACCCTAAACCCTAAACCCTAAACCCTAAAAGCGACGGTAACCCTAAACCCTAAACCTAAACCCTAACCCTAAACCCTAAACCCGAGGTAACCTAAACTTCTAAAACACTAAACCTTAAAACCCTTAACAATATTTGACCGGCTTGCGCCGAAGGTGCGCCAGCGCAGCTTCTGGTTTTGATGTTCAGCAGGTACGCAGGATTTAAGGCAAGCAACGGTCGACCATAGGGCAGTTTAAGTAAATTGACAAGTTTTTTCTAAGTGCAACTGAACGGTTTAAGTAAATTGAAATGACCCAAGCAACACACCCAACCCTAAACCTTTAACCCTAAACCCTAAACCCGAAAACCCTAAATCCTAAACCCGAAAACCCTAAACCCTAACCCTAAACCCGAAAACCCTAAATCCTAAACCCGAAAACCCTAAACCCTAACCCTAAACCCGAAAACCCTCAAACCCTTAACCCGAAAAGCCTTAGCGTCCGCAAGGGTTGGTTTCAGTAAATTGAAAGAGTTGCCCCCCCACGAGGGTTTAAGTAAGTTGAAAGGTTTAAGTATATTGAGAAGGTTAGCCCCCACGAGGTTTTAAGTAAATAAGATGACTCAAACAACCTGGTTTCAGTAAATTGAAAGAGTTGCCCCCCCCCCCCCCCCACGAGGGTTTAAGTAAGTTGAAAGGTTTAAGTATATTGAGAAGGTTAGCCCCCACGAGGTTTTAAGTAAATAAGATGACCCAAACAACCTACCCGCAACCCTAACCCCAAACCCCAAAAATGCGAGGGCGAACCCTAAACCCTGACGAACCTTACGTTCCAACCAACCCCAAGCCCTAACAAACAAACGCCCTAAAAGCACGCACTCACAAACCTGGCTGCCTCTGAGCCCCAAGCCACCTCCCAAAGCCGAAGGACCCTCAACACCCAAGCCTCGCGCACTCGGACCTCTCTGCCTCGCAGCCCCAACCCACCTGGAACCCCCGAAGCCTCGCGAGGGGGGCCCCGGCCACGCAAAAGCAGCAGCGACGAGCCTGGGCAAAAAGAAAAGGGCAACTCCTAACAAACCCTGAACCCTACAGCCCTCTCAGAGCTTGCAAGAGGGTCCTCCACAGCCCTGCAAGAGGGTCTTCCCCAGCCCACAGAGGAGCTTTTGCTGCTCTCTCAGAACCTCTAAGAGCCTCTCTCAGAGGCTCTGCTGCTCTCTCAGAGGCTCTAAGCTGCCCTATCAGAGGCTCTAAGAGGGGTCTTGGTAGTGGGCTACAGCCCTCTCAGAGCCTGCAAGAGGGTCTTCCCAGCCCACAGAGGAGCTTTTGCTGCTCTCTCAGAACCTCTAAGAGCCTCTCTCAGAAGCTCTGCTGCTCTCTCAGAGGCTCTAAGCTGCCCTATCAGAGGCTCTAAGAGGAGTCTTGGTAGTGGGCTACAACCCTCTCAGAGCCTGCAAGAGGGTCTTCCCCAGCCCACAGAGGAGCTTTTGCTGCTCTCTCAGAACCTCTAAGAGCCTCTCTCAGAGGCTCTGCTGCTCTCTCAGAGGCTCTAAGCTGCCCTATCAGAGGCTCTAAGAGGAGTCTTGGTAGTGGGCTACAGCCCTCTCAGAGCCTGCAAGAGGGTCTTCCCCAAGCCCACAGAGAAGCTTTTGCTGCTCTCGGCTCTAAGCTGCCCTATCACAGGCTCTAAGAGGGTCTTGGTAGTGGGCTACAGCCCTCTCAGAGCCTGCAAGAGGGTCTTCCCCAGCCCACAGAGGAGCTTTTGCTGTTTTTCAGAGGCTCCAAGAGCCTGTCTCAGAGGCTCTGCTGCTCTCCCTATCAGAGGCTTTAAGAGGGGTCTTGGTAGTGGGCTACAACCCTCTGAGAGCCTGCAAGAGGGTCTTCCCCAGCCCACAGAGAAGCTTTTGCTGCTCTCTCAGAGGCCCTAAGAGCCTCTCTCAGAGGCTCTGCTGCTCTCTCAGAGGCTCTAAGCTGCCCTATCAGAGGCTCTAAGAGGAGTCTCGGTAGTGGGCTACAGCTTTCTCAGAGCCTGCAAGAGGGTCTTCCGGTCCACGATTACGTGGAATCGCCATCGCCACGGCGACGAATCCACTTCAGAGCCTCCAAGAGGGTGTTGCTGCTCTCTCAGAGGGGATCCAGAAACACTCCAGTGCCCTTAAGAGTTTAGAGTCTTAGTCTTGGCCACTGAGCCAAACTGGCTCAGAAATTGAGGGTTCCAAGACCATTAGTATTAGTAAGTAGCCCCAGCCCCAGCCCAAGCACCAGCCCCCTGCCCTGCCCCGCCCTGCCCTGCCCTCCCCTGACATGCCCGGCCCAAGCTGTGGGAAGGGGCCCCGGCCCCGCGCCCTGGCTGTGGGAAGGTACCCCGGCCCCGGACCCTGGCTGTGGGAAGATGCCCCGGCCCCGGGCAACAAACCCCAGCAAACCCTCAACAATAAGAAAGCCTCAATTTAGTCTAGCCCGAACCAACAGAGAGCAATCGCGGAGCAGACAACGGGGCAGACGACGAGCTTGAAGGCTTATGCAACGGCCCACTAAAAGCAGTGAAACCACAAGCACCCCCAAACCCCAGCAATCCCTCAACACTAACAAAGCCTCAATTTAGTCTAGCCCCAACCAACAGAGAGCAATCGCGGAGCAGACAACGGGGCAGACGACGAGTTTGAAGGCTTATGCAACGGCCCACTAAAAGCAGTGAAACCACAAGCACCCCCAAACCCCAGCAAACCCATAACAATAAGAAAGCCTCAATTTAGTCTAGCCCGAACCAACAGAGAGCAATCGCGGAGCAGACAACGGGGCAGACGACGAGTTTGAAGGCTTATGCAACGGCCCACTAAAAGCAGTGAAACCACAAGCACCCCCAAACCCCGGCAAACCCATAAACAATAAGAAAGCCTCAATCTAGTCTAGCCCGAACCAACAGAGAGCAATCGCGGAGCAGACAACGGGGCAGACGACGAGCTTGAAGGCTTATGCAACGGCCCAATAAAAGCAGTGAAACCACAAGCACCCCCAAACCCCGGCAATCCCTCAACACTAACAAAGCCTCAATTTAGTCTAGCCCGAACCAACAGAGAGCAATCGCGGAGCAGACGACAACTTTTAAGGCTTAAGCAACGGCCCCCTCAAAGCAATGAAACCACAAGAACCACCAAGACCCGGCAATCCTTTTACACTCACAGGGCTCTAAACCTAACTTAACCCGAACAAACAGAGCACAATCGCAGGGCACACGCCAAACTTTAGGACCTAAAGACCAGCCCCCCAAAGAAAACTCTTTTCGGGGGTTCTAGGGGGTGTCCCCCTGACGGTGGTGAATATTTACGATTCGTAAAGAATTTCATGAAAATGAAAAGTTCAAAGGTTTCGATCCCCAACCCGGAAAAAGTGCCGAAAAACACGATTGTCAGAAACGGGCTTTTTTACCAACCCCAGCAAACCCATAACAATCAGAAAGACTCAATTTAGTCTAGCCCGAACCAACAGAGAGCAATCGCAGTGCAGACAAGGAGTTTTAAGGCTTAAGAACCAGCCTCCTTAAAAGAAAGGGATGCAGCTGCTGGCTTCGCGTGAGATGCTTAGGGCGCCTGTTAGCGCAGTCTCAAAAAACTGCGCTGGCGAACCCTAAACCCTAAACCCTAAACCCTAAACCCTAAACCCTAAACCCTAAACCCTAAACCCTAAACCCTAAACCCTAAACCCTCAAGTCCCCATAAATTGAGCTTGCGTATTACACCGTGCGTGGTATTCCATTACATTCTTTTCAAATTGAAGCAAATACACTTAAAATCATATCCTTGGATATGCATAGCCGCTTGCACAAGTTGTTGCAATCGAGTTTAAGTAAATTGAATTAAAAATTCCGCCACCACCACCACCAAAATGCAATCGAGTTTAAGTAAATTGAACCAAATCTACAAATACCAATACTAATAGGAGATTTAATTTACTACTACTACTACTACTACTACTACTACTACTACTACTACTACTACTACTACTACTACTACTACTAAAGGAAGCCATGAGAGAGACAGCAAAGAAGCCGGCACATGTGCGACATATGTCGTTCAGGGGCGCGGGGGTTGCCAGGACACATGTGCGACATATGTTTTTTATCCGGGGAGCGGGGGTAGCAGAACACATGTGCGACATAGGTTTTTTATCCGGGGCGCGGGGTTAGCAGAACACATGTCCGACATAGGTTTTTTAATCCGGGGCGCGGGGGTAGCAGGACATATGTCGCACATGTGTCGGCTGCTTCGTTTTACCAATCTCCAATTAGCGAGAGAACTGAAACGAACGCGCGCACACCACGAAACACATGTGCGACATATGTCAAAAAAGTCTTTGCTTGAGGCAAGCCCGCGTTGATTTTTAAAGGTTTCAAGGACATTTTGGATGATTTTGACGGGGTTTTCACGTTCGAAACTCGTTCGAACAGGTAGCCTTGCACTTTTTATTGTATCCGCAAGGTTTTTTTCAAGGGGGTCACTACACAGATTTCGGCTACGAAGCCTGAAACTTTCGTTTCAGAACACTGTGTTGCAGAGCAACTATTGGTCATCTACTGCCCCGGAGGGCTTTGAAGCAGAGAAGCTGCTGTAATGGAGCTGGTGTGGTCTCGTGTCTGTCGTCCATTCGGATCACAGGTGCGAGTTCTGGCACAGTGAAGCTCAAAACTGAAAGAAGCCATGAGAGAGACAGCAAAGAAGCCGGCGCATGTGCGACATATGTCGTTCAGGGGCGCGCGGGTAGCAGAACACATGTGCGACATATGTTTTTTAATCCGGGGCGCGCGGGTAGCAGAACACATGTGCGACATATGTTTTTTATCCGGGGCGCGGTGGTAGCAGAACACATGTGCGACATAGGTTTTTAATCCGGGGCGCGGGGATAGCAGAACACATGTGCGACATATGTCGTTCAGGGGCGCGGGATTGCCAGAACACATGTGCGACATATGTTTTTTATCCGGGGCGCGGGTGTTAGCAGAACACATGTGCGACATAGGTTTTTTATCCGGGGCGCGGGGGTAGCAGGACATATGTCGCACATGTGTCGGCTGCTTCGTTTTACCAATCTCCAATTAGCGAGACAACTGAAACGAACGCGCGCACACCACGAAACACATGTGCGACATATGTCCCCAAATAATTTTTCAAAGTCCAAAACGCATTGATTTTCAACGGTTTCAGGGCCATTTCGGACTGTTTTGAAGGAGTTTTCACACTCGAAATCGGTTTAAACAGGTAGGTTTGTAATTTTTATTGTATCCGCAAGGTTTTTTTCAAGGGGGTCACTACACAGATTTCGGCTACGAAGCCTAAAACTTTCGTTTCAGGACACTGTGTTGCAGAGCAACTATTGGTCATCTACTGCCCCGGAGGGCTTTGAGGCAGAGAAGCTGCTGTAATGGAGCTGGTGTGGTCTCGTGTCTGTCGTCCATTCGGATCACAGGTGCGAGTTCTGGCACAGTGAAGCTCAAAACTGAAAGAAGCCATGAGAGAGACAGCAAAGAAGCCGGCACATGTGCGACATATGTCGTTCAGGGGCGCGGGCTCAACAGAACACATGTGCGACATATGTGTTTTATCAGGGGCGCGCGGGTAGCAGAACACATGTGCCACATATGTCGTTCAGGGGCGCGCGGTTAGCAGAACACATGTGCGACATATGTCGTTCAGGAGCGCGGGGATAGCAGAACACATGTGCGACATATGTCGTTCAGGGGCGCGGGATTGCCAGAACACATGTGCGACATATGTTTTTTATCCGGGGCGCGGGGTTAGCAGAACACATGTGCGACATAGGTTTTTTATCCGGGGCGCGGGGGTAGCAGGACATATGTCGCACATGTGTCGGCTGCTTCGTTTTACCAATCTCCAATTAGCGAGACAACTGAAACGAACGCGCGCACACCACGAAACACATGTGCGACATATGTCCCCAAATAATTTTTCAAAGTCCAAAACGCATTGATTTTCAACGGTTTCAGGGCCATTTCGGACTGTTTTGAAGGAGTTTTCACACTCGAAATCGGTTTAAACAGGTAGGTTTGTAATTTTTATTGTATCCGCAAGGTTTTTTTCGGGAGGGTCACTACACAGATTTCGGCTACGAAGCCTAAAACTTTCGTTTCAGGACACTGTGTTGCAGAGCAACTATTGGTCATCTACTCGCCCGGAGGGCTTTGAGGCAGAGAAGCTGCTGTAATGAAGCTGGTGTGGTCTCGTGGCTGTCGTCCATCCGGATCGCAGCTGCGAGTTCTGACACAATCAGCCGCAAAATCTGAAGAAAGCCAGGAGAGAGACAGCAAAGAAACGCTGACCGAGACGTTGAAGGTGCCTTGACTCGCGGAGCTGGAAGCGAACATCCCTGAACCCGACGCAGGGGTTGATCCCAGATCACCAAGCCCCTGATACCGCAACGGAAACACAGCATCCGATGCCGGCTGTGCAGGGACAACGCCCAACGGGCGTGCTCGAGAGATCTGCTCGAAGGAGTAGGTCGGAGGAGAAGCGGGGAGGCATCTAGTGGGAGCTCAGACGACGCCACCGTGCCCTACCCAAACACAAGATCGGGGTTGTCGCCCGATGGGCGTCGGCCAGCAATGGCGCGTCGGCCCATTGCTGACAAGGGGAGACAGACACGTGCCTTACCCTCCGCAGTGCGGTCGCCACAGCCGGTCCACGGGGTCCGCCGGATGGCATGTCGATGAGAAACTGGGAGACTTGTGCCATTGCAATCAGGCGTTGTTCCATGTAGTTGAGCTGCTGCAGGATTTTGGATTGTCGCGGCACTTCTGGGAGGATTGCTGGAGAGGTTTTCTCGCGACATTTTTTGCAAAGGAGTGTGTCACTGCCGGAGTTCGAGTCAGCTCTGGACTTGCGCATGTACCGGAGGGGGGTAAGCATGTGGCACTTCGAGCAGACTTCTGACAAGCCGTAGCGGCGCCATTTGCTGATGATGCCTCTGGGGCTGCTGTAGACTTGCTGGCGGAATCGTAGGCGGCTGGACAGAGCGCAGTTCTGGAAGTCTTCGTCTAGGAGTATGCCTGTTTCGACCTGTCCCTTTGGGAGGTGTCTTATTGCATTCTTCATGGCCGTGTCGTTCATCTGCTCGATGACAGGTGTGTTTGGCTTGACCGGCGGGTGGTTTTCCAGTGGCAGCGGACCTTGGCTGTTGTTCTTGCATAGAACCGCATGGTATGACCGCTATTTGCTTTACAACTGGCCCTTGTTGCTCCCTCGGGCTCCCGGCCGCGTTTGCCGTAGCCTTTACACGATCTTTCTTCTTCAGTGTACTTTGCTTGGTGGGTTGCGTAGTTGAGCTGTGGCACACGACCTCGTGGAACGTTGCGTTGCATGATGCCTGTGTTGACTAGAAGCAGTTTGCATCTGTGGCTTTGGACCTCGTGGAATGCTGCGTTGCATCATGGCTGCGTTGACTACAAGCAGTCCTAGCGGTGTTACCTGCAGGTTGCTCGCTGGGGCTCCCGGCCGCGCTTGCCGTAGCCTTTACACGATCTTTCTTCTTCAGTGTACTTTGCTTGGTGGGTTGTGCTGTTCAGTTGTGGCACGCGACCTCGTGGAACGCTGCGTTGCATGATGGCTTGAACAGAGGCTGCTCTTGCAGTGGTTACAGATGACTACAACCTGCTCCAGCAGTTGTTACGGGATGCTCCCTCGAGCGCCCGGCCGCGTGCGCCGTATCCGTAGCTGGCTCGAGCTTCTTGGCTGCATTGGGTTCGGCGTGGCGGCTTGTTGTTGTTGGGAAGTGGTCCACGTTGGTTTGCTCCGAGCTCCATTCTTTCGCGTCTGGATTTGTCTGCTTCAGCTTTTCGGACTGTTCGCTGCGCAGCATCGGGAATGGGTCCTCGTCTGCCGAAGCCCTTGGCCCTTCTGGTGTCTTGGTCGTATTGCGTGCTGGGTTTGTGGTGCTCTGGGCCCCTTTGCGTGTCGTCAGCCTCCGTGTTGACTGTAGTGTTGCGTACCTGTTGTTCGGACGGGTGTGCTGGCGCCGAACGCGAGGACGCCGGCGTGTGAGTCTTCTGGCGCTTCGTAGTGTTCGTTGTGGGGCGGTCCGTTGTCCTCTTGCCGGAGAGGACGGGCTGGGGGGCGATGATCGGCGGCGGGCTGGAGTCGCCGATATTTGAGGTGGGAGCTTCTTCCTCCGAGCTGCTCCTTAGTGCGTTGCTGCAACGAAAAAATGCTGAGTCCTCGCGCAATTGTGGCCTCGTGTCGGACTGTACAAGGGCACGTTTTGTCGAGGTGCGCAGTTGCGAGTTTGCTTCCAGGAGAGGTTTTGACGTTTGGGTGCCATGGCTGCGGTGGCTGACTAGTTTGGTTCTTACGGAGCTCCTTCTAATGAATATCTGGCGTCGCGGTAGGTGCTGTGTTCAGGAAGCAGTGCTAAATCGGGTTGTTTTTTCAATATTTGAGGGGCTCGGGATTACGACGTGTGATGGGGCGGAGTGCAGTGCACCTTGCTTATCAGTCTTTACTCGTGGCTTGTGTTTGTGTTGTAGGAGCATATGACATGCTTTCTGGGACCAGTGCATGCAGGGGCGTTTGCTTTGGTTTGTGTTGTTTTGAGTTGGTGCCTTAAGCGGCTATGCCTCCGTGCGGTTGTCTTTTAGCAGTGGTCGTCAGAGCAATCGTGTGAGAGTGTCACTGTGAGCGTGGCTTCTTGCGTGGACGTGGTCGCGCGTGTCAGCACTCTGCAGTTGGCGGGGTTTCTGGTTACCGCATATCATGGCTCTTGTTGGGCTGGCTTGAATGCACTGGTGCATGCTGTGCATGCAGTACAGGTCCTCTACGTTTGCATGTTATCGAATAATCAACCATCTTGCTATTGGTGCTTGCGGCTGATTGTCCTTTTTCACAGAACCATAACGAGCAGGTTGCTCGGTGGGGTTCCCGACCGCGCCTGCCTTAGCCTTTACAGGATTTCCTTCTTCCGTACACATCGACACATATGGCCTTGCTGGCACGGGACCTCGTGGAACGCTGCGTTGTATGATAGCGGTGTTTAGTAGAAGCAGGTTTGCGTTTCGGACAGGTTGCTCGCCGGAGCGATTGGCCGTGCTCGCATAGCTTTTCTGAGATTTTTCTTCTTCAGTATACTTGTGTATGCAACGCAACGTTGCACGCGGTCCAGTGCCAGCAAGTCCATATGTGCCGATGTGTACGGAAGAAGAAAGATCCTGCAAGGGCTAGGGCAAGCGCAGTCAACCCCAGCGAGCAACCTGCTCGTTATGGTTTTGTGAAAAAGAACAATCAGTCGCGACTCGAGGACGCCGGCATGTGAGTCTTCTGGCGCTTCGTAGTGTTCGTTGTTGTGGCGGTCAGTCGTCCTCTTGCCGGAGAGAAGGGCTTTGTCGAGGTGCAATGTCCGGCGCCGGACGTGAGGATGCTGGCGTGCGAGTGTTCTGGCGCTTTGTGGTGTTCGTTGTGGGGCGGTCCGGTGCCCTCTTGCCGGAGAGCGGGGGCTGGGTGCCGATGATCGGCATCGGGCTGGAGACGCCGAGACTTGAAGTGGGAGCTTCTTGCTCCGAGCTGCTCCTTAGTGCATTGTTGCATCCAGAAAATGATGAGTCCTCGCGCAATTGGCTTCGTGCCGGACTTTAACAGAGCACGTTTTGCCGAGGTGCGCGATGACCTCCTGTACTGAGTTGCGAGTATGCTTCCAGGGAAGGTCTAGGCGCTTGGGTGCCATGGCTGCGGTGACTGATTGGTTTGGCTCTTACGGACAACTTGACTAAATTCAATGGAAATTAAATAACACCCATAAAAGTCGACATATGTGTGACATATGTCAGCATGTGTTGCGTTGGACGCACGCTTGAATTTGAGTAAATTCTTCGGTAATTTAAGTCACCTAAATTTAGCTTAAGGCTTAACACTACTTTAGCTTCAGATGACATATGTGCGACATATGTCATCTGAACCCCTGCGTCGGGTTCACGGATGTTCGCTTCCAGCTTCGCGAGTCAACGCACCTTCAACTTCTCGGTCAGCGTTTCTTTGCTGTCTCTCTCCTGGCTTCCTTCAGTTTTGAAGCTGATTGTGTCAGAACTCGCAGCTGCGATCCGGATGGACGACAGCCACGAGACCACACCACAGCTTCATTACAGCAGCTTCTCTGCCTCAAAGCCCTCCGGGCGAGTAGATGACCAACAGTTGCTCTGCAACACAGTGTCCTGGAAAAAAAGTTTCGGGCCTCGTAGCCGAAATCTGTGTGGGTGACCCCTTCAAAAAAACCTTGGGGATGCAATAAAAAGTGCAAACCTACGTGTTCCAACGGGTTTTGAATGAGAACAACCCTTAAAAAATACCCGGGAAGGCCTGGACTATATTGACGATTGCGTCTAGGTCCGACCTAGGTCGGTCAATCTTGTGTGGTGGGGGTGCGCTTAAATCTTCGCTTAAACGTCCTTGCGCGCTAATTGGACCTAGGTCCGACATGGGTCGGCATGTGTTGTGTTTATTTAAACCATTATTTAAGTCACATTTAATCGGACCTAGGTCCGACATGGGTCGGCATGTGTTGTGTTTATTTTAACCATTAACTAAGGCACATTTAATTGGACCTAGGTCCGACATGGGTCGGCATGTGTTGTGTTTTTTTAAAACTTAACTAAGGCACATTTAATTGGACCTAGGTCCGACATGGGTCGGCAGGTGTTGTTTTTATTTTAACAATTATCTAAGGCACGTTTAATTGGACCTAGGTCCGACATGGGTCGACACGTGTTGTGTTTATTTTAACCATCAACTAAGGCACGTTTAATTGGACCTAGGTCCGACATGGGTCGGCAGGTGTTGCGTTTATTTTAACCATTATCTAAGGCACGTTTAATTGGACCTAGGTCCGACATGGGTCGGCACGTGTTGTTGTTATTTAAACCATTATCTAAGGCACGTTTAGTTGGACCTAGGTCCGACATGGGTCGGCACGTGTTGTGTTTATTGTAACCATTAGCTAAAGCACGTTTAATTGGACCTAGGTCCGACATGGGTCGGCACGTGTTGTGTTTATTTAAACCATTAACTAAGGCACATTTGATTGGACCTGGGTCCGACATGGGTCGGCATGTGTTGTGTCTGTTTAAACCATTAACTAAGGCACGTTTAATGGGACCTAGGTCCGACATGGGTCGGCACGTGTTGTTGTTATTTAAACCATTATCTAAGGCACGTTTACTTGAACCTAGGTCCGACATGGGTCTGCATGTGTTGTGTTTATTTTAACCATTAACTAAGGCACGTTTAATTCGACCTAGGTCCGACATGGGTCGGCATGTGTTGTGCTTATTTTAACCATTAACTAAGGCACATTTAATTGGACCTAGGTCCGACATGTGTCGGCATGTGTTGTGTTTATTTTAACCATTAACTAAGGCACGTTTAATTGGACCTAGGTCCGACATGGGTCGGCATGTGTTGCGTTTTTTTTAACCATTAACTAAGGCACGTTCAATTGGTCTTAGGTCCGACATGGGTCGGCAATTGTTGGGTTTTTTTAACCATTATTTAAGGCACATTTAATTGGACCTAGGTCCGACATGGGTCGGCGCGTGTTGTGTTTATTTTAACCATTAACTAAGGCACGTTTAATTGGACCTAGGTCTGACATGGGTCGGCATGTGTTGCGTTTATTTTAAGCATTAACTAAGGCTTATTTTAACCATTATTTAAGGCACATTTAATTGGACCTAGGTCCGACATGGGTCGGCATGTGTTGTGAAACGCTAGACTATATTGACGTTTGCGTCTAGGTCCGACCTAGGTCGGTCAGTCTTGTGTGGGGGGGGTGCGCTTAAATCTTCGCTTAAACGTCCTTGCGAGCTAATTGGACCTAGGTCCGACATGGGTCGGCATGTGTTGCGTTTATTTAAACCGTTATTTAAGGCACATTTAATTGGACCTAGGTCCGACATGGGTCGGCATGTGTTGTGTTTATTTAAACCATGTTTTAAGGCACGTTTAATTCGACCTAGGTCCGACATGGGTCGGCATGTGTTGTGTTTATTTTAACCATTAACTAAGGCACGTTTAAGTGGACCTAGGTCCGACATGGGTCGGCATGTGTTGCGTTTATTTTAACCATTAACTAAGGCAAATTTAATAGGACCTAGGTCCGGCATGGGTCGGCATGTGTTGTTTATTTTAACCATTAACTAAGGCACATTTAATTGGACCTAGGTCCGACATGGGTCGGCATGTGTTGTGTTTATTTTAACCATTAACTAAGGCACATTTAATTGGACCTAGGTCCGACATGTGTCGACATGTGTTGTGTTTATTTTAACCATTAACTAAGGCACGTTTAATTCGACCTAGGTCCGACATGGGTCGGCATGTGTTGTGTTTATTTAAACCATTAACTAAGGCACATTTAATTGGACCTAGGTCCATGTTGGTGGAGGCTGTCCTTCTCGCTGGTGTTGCTTGAATTGGTTTGACGTGTGGCCCCAATGTGTCGGCTGCTCATAGAACTGTGCCTCTGCGTACCTTCTGCTATCACTTGAAGCTTGATGAAGATCGCTGTCGGACTGCATAGAGTTGTCAATCCACATCTCTTTCACTCTTGAGAAGAATGTGAACAACTTTATCTACTTGTTGTACGTCTCTTTCTCTGTTGTCATCTCTTTCTTTATCTGTCTGTCTCTCTCTTTTTTGTTGTTCGCTCTCCTTCGTCTTGTGTAACTGATAGCTGGAGCCTCATTTCTTCGCTCTGCTTTTTACTTCCCTGACGCTCAGAGCTTAAGGGGCTTGACCTCAGTCGTGCAAGTCGCTCTGACGACTTGACCTCTCTTTCGAAAGGCACTGGGGTTGTTTCCCACCCAAGTTTTTATCAGGACCATAAGGAGCGGCTTACTTTGGGTGAACGGGCACGCCTTGCAACTCTGAGCTCCATTGCCTTTTGGCCGTCCGCGCACGCACTGCTGCGGTCTTGGCCGGGCCTACTCAGTGTCGCTCGCGTAGAGGCCGGAACTGAGTCAAACAGGTGCAACAACCGGTTAGTGTGTGTTGCTTGCGTGTGTTGAGGTCTTGGCAAGAGGTCGTCTTCTGGCTTGCCGTCGACGATGGCCACGAATAGGAGGTGGTTGTGCTTCCTGGCTCGAGGCTTCTACTTACTTCTCGTTGGCGGGACGCGTCCTCTAAGTTCGAAAGGACGACCTGCACCGCTCGTGGCCCACGAGATTCTTGGACTTCGTTGTGTCCACGGCCTTCATGACAGTGTCGGCTGAAGTACCTGATCGGCGGGTTCGGTTGTGGGTCTGGGTGGTTTCGTGCACCACGGAAGCTTGCCAAGACTCGAGCCCATGAGTTTCGCTGCCCTATCTTTCAGCTGCCAGATCCTGTAGTCATAGGGTACCTGCGCAAGAGCGGCACTTTGATGGTGTCTTTCTGGTGTCTCGGTTCTGTTGGGCCTTGACCTTTACTGACTCTCCGCTCATGATCTCCAGCATCACCTCCGTCCTGGTGGACTCGAGGATCACACTGGTCTGGCAGGACTGGCTAATGTGCTTCTGCTGAGGTTGCTGCAGGGCCACGCGGTTGGGGTGGAGCTTGCGCGCCCAGTTCGGCTGTCGCACTCTCGCGGCTGCCATTATGTGCTGGTATTGCTTGTATTGGTTTGACGTGTCTTGCTCAATCTATCGCTTGTTTGCCAGCGTCTGTGCCTCTGTGTACTTCATGCTATCGCTTCAAGCTCGAGGGAGACAGCTGCCGAACTGTAAAGGGTTGTGAACCTACATCTGCCCTCACTGTTGACAAAACCAGTCATGCCCAGTCTACTTGATGGTGGTGCTCTTTAGCCCGCGCCGTCCACCATCGGGATTGAAGTTGAGGCCTAAGGTATAGACTAGTGGTTTCGCAACAGGCGCGGGAAAGCATGATGTGGTGCATCTCCTTGCTCACAGAGTTTCTTCTGTAGTGGAGATCTCAATGTCTCGCTCGGTGTTTCCCTCGCAGATGCTGTCGCTTGAGCTGACACCTAGAATCGTTATGTCGCGAGCACTTTGCTGAAATCTTTCGCCGTCCGCAGGTTTCAAGTTCCTCACGGTCACAGCTTTGAGTGCTTCTTCCCTCAGCGCTTGGGATTCACTCTTTTCTTGCGCTCTGTGGCGGGACTTCGGTCTTGGGCCGATAGCACTTGCTTTGGATCTTTCTTCTATCCTTCTGCTTGGGCGGAGGTCCAGTTCGTTTCACCCATTGCGACGTCGTGGCATCGCGAAGGGTTACTTATCCCCTAGCACGCCGCGAAAAGGCCAACCTCCTTGGTGGGGGAAAAACTGACTACCCACATCCTCTGGCCGATGCCTCGCTGGCACCTGATCTCCGAGTGGAGTGCAGACACAAGGACGACAACGGCGCATGCCAACGGATCTTCCCTTGCAGGTTCCGCACCGGTGCAGTTGCCAAGTGCACCCCTGACGCCACACCGGCACCTTAGCGCATCGTCCGGCTGTCATCGCCCGGAGAAGCTTGGATCCCGGAGCGAGGAGCTTCTCACCACAGGGCTGTTGGCCCCAACGTCAGGACGCGCCACCGTCTGTGGTGCGTTTGTGTGCGAAACGCCTCGTACCCTGATCCACACGGGTACGCCGCTGGAGCGGCTGTGGCGACCGCACTGCGGAGGGTAAGGCACGTGTCTGTCTCCCCTTGTCAGCAATGGGCCGACGCGCCATTGCTGGCCGACGCCCATCGGGCGACAACCCCGATCTTGTGTTTGGGTAGGGCACGGTGGCGTCGTCTGAGCTCCCACTAGATGCCTCCCCGCTTCTCCTCCGACCTACTCCTTCGAGCAGATCTCTCGAGCACGCCCGTTGGGCGTTGTCCCTGCACAGCCGGCATCGGATGCTGTGTTTCCGTTGCGGTATCAGGGGCTTGGTGATCTGGGATCAACCCCTGCGTCGGGTTCAGGGATGTTCGCTTCCAGCTCCGCGAGTCAAGGCACCTTCAACGTCTCGGTCAGCGTTTCTTTGCTGTCTCTCTCCTGGCTTTCTTCAGATTTTGCGGCTGATTGTGTCAGAACTCGCAGCTGCGATCCGGATGGACGACAGCCACGAGACCACACCAGCTTCATTACAGCAGCTTCTCTGCCTCAAAGCCCTCCGGGCGAGTAGATGACCAATAGTTGCTCTGCAACACAGTGTCCTGAAACGAAAGTTTTAGGCTTCGTAGCCGAAATCTGTGTAGTGACCCTCCCGAAAAAAAACCTTGCGGATACAATAAAAATTACAAACCTACCTGTTTAAACCGATTTCGAGTGTGAAAACTCCTTCAAAACAGTCCGAAATGGCCTTGAAACCGTTGAAAATCAATGCGTTTTGGACTTTGAAAAATTATTTGGGGACATATGTCGCACATGTGTTTCGTGGTGTGCGCGCGTTCGTTTCAGTTGTCTCGCTAATTGGAGATTGGTAAAACGAAGCAGCCGACACATGTGCGACATATGTCCTGCTACCCCCGCGCCCCGGATAAAAAACCTATGTCGCACATGTGTTCTGCTAACCCCGCGCCCCGGATAAAAAACATATGTCGCACATGTGTTCTGGCAATCCCGCGCCCCTGAACGACATATGTCGCACATGTGTTCTGCTATCCCCGCGCTCCTGAACGACATATGTCGCACATGTGTTCTGCTAACCGCGCGCCCCTGAACGACATATGTGGCACATGTGTTCTGCTACCCGCGCGCCCCGGATTAAAAAACATATGTCGCACATGTGTTCTGTTGAGCCCGCGCCCCTGAACGACATATGTCGCACATGTGCCGGCTTCTTTGCTGTCTCTCTCATGGCTTCTTTCAGTTTTGAGCTTCACTGTGCCAGAACTCGCACCTGTGATCCGAATGGACGACAGACACGAGACCACACCAGCTCCATTACAGCAGCTTCTCTGCCTCAAAGCCCTCCGGGGCAGTAGATGACCAATAGTTGCTCTGCAACACAGTGTCCTGAAACGAAAGTTTTAGGCTTCGTAGCCGAAATCTGTGTAGTGACCCTCCCGAAAAAAACCTTGCGGATACAATAAAAATTACAAACCTACCTGTTTAAACCGATTTCGAGTGTGAAAACTCCTTCAAAACAGTCCGAAATGGCCCTGAAACCGTTGAAAATCAATGCGTTTTGGACTTTGAAAAATTATTTCGGGACATATGTCGCACATGTGTTTCGTGGTGTGCGCGCGTTCGTTTCAGTTGTCTCGCTAATTGGAGATTGGTAAAACGAAGCAGCCGACACATGTGCGACATATGTCCTGCTACCCCCGCGCCCCGGATAAAAAACCTATGTCGCACATGTGTTCTGCTACCCCCGCGCCCCGGATAAAAAAACATATGTCGCACATGTGTTCTGGCAATCCCGCGCCCCTGAACGACATATGTCGCACATGTGTTCTGCTATCCCCGCGCCCCGGATTAAAAACCTATGTCGCACATGTGTTCTGCTACCACCGCGCCCCGGATAAAAAACATATGTCGCACATGTGTTCTGCTACCCGCGCGCCCCGGATTAAAAAACATATGTCGCACATGTGTTCTGCTACCCGCGCGCCCCTGAACGACATATGTCGCACATGCGCCGGCTTCTTTGCTGTCTCTCGCATGGCTTCCTTCAGTTTTGAGCTTCACTGTGCCAGAACTCGCACCTGTGATCCGAATGGACGACAGACACGAGACCACACCAGCTCCATTACAGCAGCTTCTCTGCTTCAAAGCCCTCCGGGGCAGTAGATGACCAATAGTTGCTCTGCAACACAGTGTTCTGAAACGAAAGTTTCAGGCTTCGTAGCCGAAATCTGTGTAGTGACCCCCTTGAAAAAAACCTTGCGGATACAATAAAAAGTGCAAGGCTACCTGTTCGAACGAGTTTCGAACGTGAAAACCCCGTCAAAATCATCCAAAATGTCCTTGAAACCTTTAAAAATCAACGCGGGCTTGCCTCAAGCAAAGACTTTTTTGACATATGTCGCACATGTGTTTCGTGGTGTGCGCGCGTTCGTTTCAGTTCTCTCGCTAATTGGAGATTGGTAAACCGAAGCAGCCGACACATGTGCGACATATGTCCTGCTACCCCCGCGCCCCGGATTAAAAAACCTATGTCGGACATGTGTTCTGCTAACCCCGCGCCCCGGATAAAAAACCTATGTCGCACATGTGTTCTGCTACCCCCGCTCCCCGGATAAAAAACATATGTCGCACATGTGTCCTGGCAACCCCCGCGCCCCTGAACGACATATGTCGCACATGTGCCGGCTTCTTTGCTGTCTCTCTCATGGCTTCCTTTAGTAGTAGTAGTAGTAGTAGTAGTAGTAGTAGTAGTAGTAGTAGTAGTAGTAGTAGTAATTAAATCTCCTATTAGTATTGGTATTTGTAGATTTGGTTCAATTTACTTAAACTCGATTGCATTTTGGTGGTGGTGGTGGCGGAATTTTTAATTCAATTTACTTAAACTCGATTGCAACAACTTGTGCAAGCGGCTATGCATATCCAAGGATATGATTTTAAGTGTATTTGCTTCAATTTGAAAAGAATGTAATGGAATACCACGCACGGTGTAATACGCAAGCTCAATTTATGGGGACTTGAGGGTTTAGGGTTTAGGGTTTAGGGTTTAGGGTTTAGGGTTTAGGGTTTAGGGTTTAGGGTTTAGGGTTTAGGGTTTAGGGTTTATAGTAATTGTATAGGGTTTGGGTCCGGGGTTTTGACCGAAAGTTTTGGGCACAGTTTCGTTTTTTGCTTTGGTATTTTGATTTTGGGATTGCGCGGGGCTGGGCTGGGCTGGGCTGGCTGGGCTGGGCTGCTGGGCTGGTTGTGGGCTGGCGGCTAGCGTAAAAGGCGAGGAGCTGCTGGCGGGCTGGGGGCTGGGGCTGGGGGCGGCTGGGGCGGAGGCGGGGGCTGGGAGCTGGGGCTGGGTGCTGGGCTGGGCTTGGGTTGGCTGGACTGCCTGCAGTGTTTAGTCAAAGGCTTTGAAAGTGATGAAAGAAAAACGAGCTGGTCGCGAAACCATACAATTACTATTTTATTTTCGTCTTGAGGGTTTAGGGTTTAGGGTTTAGGGTTTAGGGTTTAGGGTTTATAGAAATTGTATAGGGTTTGGGTCCGGGGTTTTGAGCGAATTTTGAGCGAATTTTGAGCGAATTTTGAGCGACTTTTGAGCGAAAGTTTCGTTTTTTACTTTGGTGTTTTGATTTTGGGAGGGGCTGGGCTGGGGTGGGCTGGCTGGGGCCGGGACCTGGGTCCGGGGTTTGAGCGACAGTTTTGCTTTGGTGTTTTGATTTTGGGGGTGTGCTGGCCTGGGGTCGGGCCTGGCTGGGGTCGGGGCCGGGTTGGGCTGGAGTCCGGGGTTTTGAACGAAAGTTTTGACAGGGCTTGCCTCTTTGCTTTGGTGTTTTGCTTTTGGGACTTTGAGCGAAAGTGTTGGCAGGGTCTAAGTTGTTGCTCTGCAAGTTTGAACCTGGTGGGTTTTGGGCTGGTCTGAGCTGGGTGGGCTGGGCTATGCTGGACTAGCCACTTGGGCGTGGCTGGGCTGGGGGCTTCACCTTGCATTGACCCTTCGTCTTTCTGGCGCCAAGGAGCCGGAACCAGGCAGCTTGGGAACAGAGACCAACACCTGCAAGCAGGATAGAACATGTGGTGTCCATGCAACAGGGAAATCAATACCTGCAAGCAGGACAGAACGTTTGGTGTCCATGCGACAGGGAAGGCTTAGTATGTAACTGTTGTCTATCTGCAGTCACGGAGCTGGCTCAAAGCCAGCACGCGATAAAGACCCACCGGGAATCAAGATGTTGAGCCCATGCCGGGGACGGCAGCGTTGATGCTGTGAGTGCACTGCAAAACGGTCCCTGTGTCGCCGCAGTTCCGGACATGCTTCACATGTGACAGACAAGCCCTGGCAACACACTACTCTCTTTTTGCTGGTCGCGGTCTGCGCCTGTACTATGTTGCTGCCGCCTTGTGCTGGCGCAGCCTCAGAAGCCGCGCTGGCCCTTCAAATGTGCCTCAGTGCGTAGGTCGGGTGCACCACAAGAAGGGCGTCCAGTTCTCCATCGCTAAGCTCCTGCGGCTGCTCCTGCATGGAATCCAGGTAGAGGAAGCAGTGCTCTAGAGGCCTCACAGCCACCCAGTGCCGACCTTCAAGGTTCACCACCGCGCCAATGCAGCCGTGCAGGTCTCCGGCGGTCGTGGCACGCTGGATGTCCATCTGCCAGCGTAGTTGTCCGAACTCTTCCATCGCCTTGGTTCTTAGGACCATGCTCATGATTTCGATCGAATAGTCCCCCTGAGGTTCCAGATGGTCCTGCATGTCGTCGCCAAGCTCGAAATTCTCGTCCAGAAAGGCTTTGGCAGCTCGGGGCATGTCGACCGCGTCAATGCAATGAGCCCCGAGGGCGTTGTTCAAAGCGTGGAGGCCGCACCGGAGCGCTTCCTGACGCTCGAAGAACCGCGGTTCCCGACCTGCCGCCTCTGACCCATGCTGTTCTCGACCGTACATTTTGGCCACTTTGGCCGCTGGCGCAGTTGCCGGGGAGCTGTCCGTGGCTGGTCTCTTGGATGCAGTGGTGGCTGCAGGCATGAGTCTGGGTTTTGCGTTGGTGCTCTTGCCTTTGGCTTGGGTCTTGGCTGTGGCTTGGTTGTGGCCTTTGGCTTTGGCTGTGCCCTTGGCTTTGGCTTTGGCCTTTGCTTTGGGTGCGGGCTTGGCAGGACACGTGCGCCGGTGCTGCTTCTTGGCTGCTGCGGTGTCCGGTACCTCCTGCCCGCAATCTGGGCACTGCCAAGGTACCTCACCGTGTCCCTGCTTCCTCTCCTCCTGCCGCATCCAGTCTGGACTGCGCATGTTGCGGAGCTTGCTCTCGTAGAAATCCTTGCTTTCCGGTGGTCGGAAGAGCTGCTTCCAGAGCTGCGAGCCATCACGGTCTGCCTGCTGAGCTTTCAGCCTGGTCAGCGACCAGTCTGCGTTGGCGTTGAAGCGCAATGCTTTGATGTTGAAGTGCTCTAAAGTGCAGAGGGCTTGCTCCGGGCAGCGGCTTAGGGCCACATAGGCTTGACCCTCTTGCGTGCAAGTGGCATCCAAGCGGCAGTGTGCGCCGTCGCGCAGAGTGGCTGCTTGGCTCTTGTGAATGGAGATGGCTTTCGCAATCACCAGAGGGAATTGCAGCCTCGATGCCTTGCTGCCTTCCATGTCCAGAAAGCTGGCCGACCGGCGCGAGATCGCGACGCAGCTGGTGTCGTTCTCCGCGCACCACTTCGCGCCCGCGTTCTTCTCGAAGGCGATCCAGATGCAATCCACCTCGTTGGTTTCCTCGTCTGCATCGATTTGCTCCACGAAGCCGCAGGCTCCGTTCACCAGGCCGTCCTGCACGTCGATGTTGTGCCGGAGCATGACTCTCACGCCGACTGCAATCTTCAGCAAAGCCTCCAAGCCACCCGTATTCTCCGGGTCGGCCCAGACCACTTCCGCGGGCAGCGGCGCTCCGGTCTTGATGTTGGTGTCCAGTGAGGGACACTCGTAGAGACGAACGCCAGTCATCCTGATGTGCTCCTCCATGTAGCTGCAGTTGCTCTCTGCGACCGCGCGGCGCGTGGGATAGAGGTATATTGCCTTGGCCGCAGGCTGCTTGGCATCCTTCGGCTTGACCACCATGGACTGTAGCTCCTTCGCGTCTTCTTCCGTGTGCTTCCCAACGCGAATCCGCGCTAGCAGGGCTGCCCATTTCGGATCCTTGGAGGCGCAGTGATTGCCTTCCAGCTCGCAGAGTTGAAAGAGCAGCCACAGATGACTGGCGAAGGGAGGCAGGCCACCTGGCGGTGGCAGCTGAAACAGATCCCCGGACAAGACAAGGTGTACGCCTCCAAACGGAATGTAGGCCATGTTCTTCGCCAGACGGAGGTGCTGATCCAGGCGCTCTAGCATGTAGGAGGAAACGAAACTCATCTCGTCCACGAAGAGCACGGAGACCAGCTTCCAGATGTTCTGGAGCGCCGCAAGCTGTGGGCCCGATGGCAGCGGCAGGTCGCAAGCTTTTCCATAGCTCTTGTTGACAACAGGCAGCAGGCAGCAGGAGTGGAGGGTGACGCCATTGATGTTCCACGCTGCGACCCCTGTCGGCGCTGCGATGATCACCCCGATGCCGCTCTGTCGGAGCATGTGGGCCGACGCCCGCACAACGACGGATTTGCCACAGCCTCCCGGCCCATGCAACAGCATGTGAAGGCGTTCAGGATCGGTAGCGTCTTTGGAACTTGGCTTCAAAGTGGATTGGATGATGTATTCCATGGCCCGACGTTGATGCTGCGTCTCCGGGCTTGGATTCTCGACCGTGAGCAAATCGAAAGATTCCTCGCCTTCTTCAACTGGCGCGAAAGCATCTCCGGCGGCCCCTGTCGGGACGTGCTCCGGGGCATCGAACTCGATGTAGTCGCCGTGCCGCCGCTTCAATGCTTCCAGGATCTTGAGAGAATCCTCGTAGTTGTCCTGCGCCACCTTGCTGCTGGCCCACCCGTCTATTGAATGTCCCTGATGTACCCTTGTTCTCATGTACATGGTCGCTTGGACGGCCTGCAGCTTCCGAGCAGCGTTCACCGTCCCGTCCATCTGAGGGAAGCATCTCGATCGGAGGAAGTCAGGGTTGCCGTCCAGGTCTTTGGCGAGGCGCCGAAACGCCGCGGCGTGGCTCCCGCCGTCTTCTTCTCGCAGCCAATCTCCCGGGTCTTTCCAAACGGTGTACAACATGAGCCGGGAATAATAGAAGGCTTCCGGCTCCTGGTCGGGGCTGAAGTTGCGGTAGCCGACGATGGCCGGACGCTTCCGTGCTTGCGGGAACTCTACCCCGATGAACCTGAAGGCCGCGCAGAAATCCAGGAAGTTCAGCTCCCGAAATTGACAGGCGGTAGGCTTGCCGCCCTCCACGGGAACGTCCACCTCTTCCTCGCTGAACGCCTTCTGCATCTCCCGATACCAGCGCTGTGCCACTGGCATGTGTCCATCACGAACAACCTTGGTGCGGCGGTAGCTGTCGGGCCGTTGCAGGGCAGCGCTCTCGTCGTATTGTGGCACCGACAGGGTCCATGTCTCGGGAGGTCCCACCTGGATCCACTCGTTGTCTCGGGAAAACTGGACGACGGGGAAGCCCAGCAGCAGGTGGCACGCCTCAAAAGTGGAAGTGGTTCTGCCTTGCAATGCTGCGTGCGCCGCCTTGTAGATCTGCTGGTTGCTGAGGCTCGCGTCCGCCACGCTGCTTGAGGTGAGCCTGGCAACAATGCTCTCCACGCGCCGCTGTGCCTCCTGGTCCTGCTCCGATTTCAAGGCATAGCCCAGGATATAGCGGCTGGCGCTGTTCAGCTCGCATATCACCTGCAGGTCCATGCTGGCCCGCCACCGCCGAAGGATCTTGATGTTGTACTGGCCCATGCCTTTGTCGCCCTCTGCTCGCCTTGTGGCGAGGCTGCTCTTCCAGCGGCTGTTGGCATACTTTTCTTGGGAGCTGCGGCGCCGAGTACACGGTTCGGGATTGTGCGGAAAGCCGAAGCGGCAGGCACCGTGAGTCTTAATGCCGCAATACTCGGTGTGCTTGTGCACCAATAATTCGGCCAGCTGTGCATTGAGCTCCTTGTCGCGACCCGAGACTTTCGTGGATCGGCGCCAGCTAAGCGGACCCTTGGTGGTGATGTACTTGTCGCTCCACTCCTCTGCACGGGTGGGAACGAAGTCTTTCATCGCTTCATCATCCGACCAATCTGGGCCTTGCGCCTCTACTCCTGTTTCCTCGCCTTGGGGAGCCGCCTTCATCTTGTCGTCGGGCTTCTGCTTGGTCTTGCTCTCCCACTCCACCACCCAGAGAAGGATGAGAGCATGTGGGT
>CAJNDT010002619.1:0-29765 GCA_905221615.1 Symbiodinium sp. CCMP2592 | reverse complement strand
AACCGCGATTCTTCGAGCGTCAGGAAGCGCTCCGGTGCGGCCTCCACGCTTTGAACAATGCCCTCGGGGCTCAGTGCATTGACGCGGTCGACATGCCCCGAGCTGCCAAAGCCTTTCTGGACGAGAATCTCGAGCTTGGCGACAACATGCAGGACCATCTGGAACCTCAGGGGGATTATTCGATCGAAATCATGAGCATGGTCCTGAGAACCAAGGCGATGGAAGAGGTCGGACAACTACGCTGGCAGATGGACATCCAGCGTGCCACGACCGCCGGAGACCTGCACGGCTGCATTGGCGCGGTGGTGAACCTTGAAGGTCGGCACTGGGCGGCTGTGAGGCCTCTAGAGCACTGCTTCCTCTACCTGGATTCCATGCAGGAGCAGCCGCAGGAGCTTAGCGATGGAGAACTGGACGCCCTTCTTGTGGTGCACCCGACCTACGCACTGAGGCACATTTGAAAGGCCAGCGTGGCTTCTGAGGCTGCGCCAGCACAAGGCGGCAGCAACATAGTACAGGCGCAGACCGCGACCAGCAAAAAGAGAGTAGTGACTGAGTAGTGTGTTGCCAGGGCTTGTCTGTCACATGTGAAGCATGTCCGAAACTGCGGCGACACAGGCATCGTTTTGCAGTGCACTCACATCATCAACACTGCCGTCCCCGGCATGGGCTCAACATCTTGATTTCCGGTAGGTCTTTATCGCGTGCTGATTTTGAGCCAGCTCCGTGACTGCAGATAGCCAACAGTCACATACTAAGCCTTCCCTGTCGCATGGACACCAAACGTTCTGTCCTGCTTGCAGGTATTGATTTCCCTGTTGCATGGATACCACATGTTCTATCCTGCTTGCAGGTGTTGGTCTCTGTTCCCAAGCTGCCTGGTTCCGGCTCCTTGGCGCCAGAAAGACGAAGGGTCAATGCAAGGTGAAGCCCCCAGCCAAGCCACGCCCAAGTGGCTAGTCCAACCTCGTAGCCCAGCCACCCAGCTCAGCCCAGCCCAAAACCCACCAGGTTCAAACTTGCAGAGCAACAACTTAAACCCTGCCAAAACTTTCGCTCAAAGTCCCAAAATCAAAACGCCAAAGCAAAGAAGCAAGCCCGGTCAAAACTTTCGTTCAAAACCCCGGACTCCCGCCCAATCCGGCCCCGACCCCAGCCAGGCCCGACCCCAGGCCAGCCCACTCCCAAAATCAAAACACCAAAGCAAAACCGTCGCTCAAACCCCGGACTCACGTCCCGGCCTCAGCCAGCCCACCCGAGCCCAGCCCACTCCCAAAATCAAAACACCAAAGTAAAAAACGAAACTTTCGCTCAAAACTTTCGCTCAAAACTTTCGGTCAAAACCCCGGACCCAAACCCTATACAATTTCTATAAACCCTAAACCCTAAACCCTCAAGAGCAGGATAAATAGAAATTGTGTGATTTTCGTTTCGAATTGCATCTACGCTAGCCCACACAAGGCCCGGCCCAGGCCACACCTTCTTTAGTATGCAATCCCATACGTGGTGGCCACCCCGCTCCTTTCCTTGCCGCCCCTCGCCCCCTGCCCCCATCCTCCCCATCCTCCCCCCCCCCACCCACTTGCAGGGCTGCAGTTTCCACTTTCATCGTGGCACAGCTCCTGAAGCAGGCTGTCCTGCCGAGTGCAAAGTGTGCGTGATTGCCAGAGTTATGCTGAGCTACTTTCCTGAGCTTGACGGTTTTACCTCATCAGCTGAGTTTGTTCGCAGCCGCCGAGTGCAAAGCAACAGCCCACAGCCGCACCCGCCCCCAGCCCGCACCCCACCCCCAGCCCACACCCGCACGCCCGCCCCAGCCCACACCCCAGAGGGCCCAGCCCACACCCGGCCCAGCCCGGCCCAGCCCACACCCGGGAGGGCCCAGCCCGCACCCACCAGCCCGGCCCCACAACCCAGCCCACACCCGAGAGAACCCACCCCACGCCCGGCCCAGCCCACACCCGGCGCAGGGTCCAGCCCACACCGCAGGAGGGCCCAGCCCACACTCGGGAGACCACCCAGCCCACACCCGGCCCAGCCCAGCCCCCACCCGGACCAGCCGGCACACAGCCTCCAGGCCACACCTTCTTTAGTATGCAATTCCACGTGCCCGATGAATTCAGGCCGCACCTTCTTTAGTATGCCATCCTCCTGTAATGGCTGGCTACACCCTTTGCAAGACACTCTGCGTGAACCAATACAAGCTTAGTGTTTCACCTCCCGAGCTTTCAGCCCCAGCACAGGAAAACAAGGCCGCTTCTTTCTTAGCGTCCCAGGAATCCAGGCCGCACCTTCTCTCCAGGTTTCACCCACACTGAGTGCACTCGATCAAGAGCTCCAGGTTTCAGAGCACTCCAAGTTTCACCTACTTGGTGCCTCGTGGAAAGCTCCAGGTTTCACCTACTCCAAGCGTTGTCGAGAGCTCCAGGCTTCACCTACTCTGGACACTCTCCAGAGCTCCAGGTTTCACTTGCTCTCGGTGCACTCGATCAAGAGCTCCATATTTCAGAGGGCTCCGCGTTTCACTTACTTTGTGCCTCTTGGAAAGCTGCAGGTTTCACTTACTCTGAGCGTTTTCGGGAGCTCCAAGGTTTCACCTACTCCGAGCCTCCTCGAGAGCTCCAGGTTTCACGTACTGTGGGTGCACTCGATCGAGAGCTCCAAGTTTCAGAGAGCTCCAGCTTTCACTTACTTTGTGCCTCTTGGAAAGCTCCAGGTTTCACTTACTCTGAGTCAAGAGCTCCAGGTTTCACTTACTCTGCTGGGTGCACTCGATCAAGAGCTCCAGGTTTCAGAAAGCTCCATGTTTCACTTACTTTGCGCCTCTTGGAAAGCTCCAGGTTTCACTTAGTCCGAGTGTCTTCGAGCTCCAGGTTTCACTTACTCTGAGTCTTCTCGAGAGCTCCAGGTTTCACTTACTCTGGGTGCACTCGATCAAGAGCTCCAGGTTTCAGAGAGCTCCATGTTTCACTTACTTTGTGCCTCTTGGAAAGCTCCAGGTTTCACTTACTCCGAGTGTCTTCGAGCTCCAGGTTTCACTTGCTTTGAGCCCTCTCGAGCTCCAAGTTTCACTTACTCTGGGTGCACTCGATCAAGAGCTCCAGGTTTCCCTAGTCTGGGCCCCTAGTTGCAAGGCGGGGTAGGGTGTCGGTGCGGGGTGGGGGGTAGGGGGTGGGTGGAGGTAGGGTAGGGGGTAGGGGGGTAGGGAGGGTAGGGGCAGGGCAGGTTGGGGTGGGGGTAGTGGGGGTGGGAGGAGGGCAGGCGGTAGAAGCGGCGGAGCAGGGGGGGTGCAGGGGCAGTCTGGGGAGGGGGGTACAGGGCAGACCTCCAAATTGGTGGTTTCACCTTGTTGGGGTTGGAAGCTAGAAAATTGACACCCCTCCCTACTCCCTTCCAACAATCCCCACCCCTGGACCTACCGACCCTGCCAAAGGTTTAGTGGACTGAGTCCCTCGACACGTCTGGGCCTTTGTCAAGAATTGCAGGTTTCACCAAGTCTTCCAAGCTTGTTCCTGCCCAAAGAACATACTCTGAGCTTACATTGGGAGCCCTCATATCTCCAGGTGCCCTTGACAGCTGCAGGTTTCACTTACATCAGGCCCCTTCGAGAGCTCCGGGTTTCACCTACATTGGCCGACCCCGGGAGCCCCACATTGAGCGCCCTCAAAGGTTTCACCTACATCTCGTGCGCCCTCGAGAGCTCCAAAGACCAGGCCACACCTTCTTTAGCGCTTTGCAGCCCGGATGGCCCTATCCAAGCAGACTCGGTACTTGCCACTACACCTGCATTGGTGCATCGTCCCGCCAGCTTAGTGTTGCAGCCTTCGAGCTTTCAGCCAGCGCGCAAGAAAACAAGGCCGCCCCTTCGTCAGTGTGCCATCCCAGCTGTGGTAGCCACGTCCGAAAATCCAGGCCGCACCTTCTATAGTGTGCCATCCCACCTGTGGTGGCCGCAATTTCACGTGATTCCGGCTCGGCCCGTTTCACCCATACGGCGGGTTGCTACCGTACTCGTCTCACCAATACGGTCTCACCACACAGCCCCAGCCTCTTAAAGGCCCTAGGCTCCATTTCCAGACCCTGCATTTCACTTTCACAGTGGGCGAGGAACTCTTTCAGCTCCCAGCCCCCCTCCGTTTCGCTCGTGCAACGGGCCAGAGGCTCCAGGCCCCAGATCAAGCTCAGGTGCAGCCCCCCTCCCATTCACTTTTACAGCGACATGAGGGGCTCTTGGATTCACCTTGTTTTTTGTGGCCAGGACAGGCTAGGCGGCTCCTGGATTCACCTTGTTTTTGTGGCCAGGACAGGCTAGGGGGCTCCTGGATTCACCTTGTTTCTGTGGCGAGGACAGGCTGGAAGGCTCCCGGATTCACCTTGTTTTTGTGGCCAGGACAGGCTGGGGGGCCTCCTGGATTCACCTTGTTTTTGTGGCCAGGACATGCTAGGAACCTCCTGGATTCACCTTGTTAGTGGTCGGCACAGGCTAGGGGGTTCCTGGATTCACCTTGTTTTCGTGGCTAGGACAGCGGCTCCCGGATTCACCCTGTTGTTGTGGCTAGGCCAGGCTAGGGGGCTCCTGGATTCACCTTGTTTTTGTGGCCAGAACAGGCTAGGGGGCTCCCGGATTCACCTTGTTATCGGTCTGCACAGGCTAGGGCTCCTGGATTCACCTGGCTTCTGTATTCACCTTGTTTTTGTGGCCAGGACAGGCTAGGGAGCTCCTGGATTCACTTTGTTTTTGCGGCCAGGAAAGGCTAGGGGGCTCCTGGATTCACTTTGTTTTTGTGGCCAGGACAGGCTAGGCGGCTCCTGGATCCACCTTGTTAATGGTCGGCACAGGCTAGGAAGCTCCTGGGTTCACCTTGTTAGTGGCAAAGAGGTCGGACCGTCTTTGTCAGTGGCTCACACAGACTGGACGCACCTTGTCAGCGGGTAAACCCCCCTCGCGAGCTCTAGGTTAACCTGCTTACCCGAAACAAAAAAAGTGTGTGTTTTCTCGCAGCTGGCTCACCCAACTACAGTGAGCCAGTAAGTCTCCAAGCTTGGTCTTTCATCCAGGCACGAGACAGAAGAAGACTTCGCCCGCTCAGCGGGTCCGCACAAGCCTGGAGCAGTCCCTATGTCTCAGTTGCAAGAGGGCGAGCTTCTCCTCACCAGCCCGCCCGTGCAAGGTGCAAGACAAAAAGGATGATCTCACCCAGACCGGAACTGCTTCTTTCCTGAGCTTGACCATTTTACGTCATCACGGGCCTCCGAGACCTCAAGTTTCACCTCCTTTTCGGACCTCCGAGATCTCAGGTTTCACCTCTTTTTGGGGCCTCCGAGACCTCAGGTTTCACCTCCTTTGGGTGCCTCCGAGACCTCAGCTTTCACCTCCTTTTCGGGCCTCCGAGATCTCAGGTTTCACCTCCTTTTGGGGCCTCCGAGACCTCAGGTTTCACCTCTTTTGGGTGCCTCCGAGACTTCAGGTTTCACCTCCCTTTGGGGCCTCCGCGACTTCAGGTTTCACCTTCCTTTGGGTGCCTCCGAGAGCTCAGGTTTCACCTCCTTTTGAGGCCTCCGAGACCTCAGGTTTCACCTCCTTTTGGTGCCTCCGAGACCTCAGGTTTCACCTCCTTTTCGGGCCTCCGAGATCTCAGGTTTCACCTCCTTTTGGGGCCTCCGAGACCTCAGGTTTCACCTCTTTTGGGTGCCTCCTAGACTTCAGGTTTCACCTCCCTTTGGGGCCTCCGCGACCTCAGGTTTCACCTCCTTTGGGGGCCTCCGAGGGCTCAGGTTTCACCTGTTTTGGGGGCCTCCGAGACCTCAGGTTTCACTTCCTTTGGGGGTTCAGTTTACCCGACACAAAAAGTTTGTTCGTAGCAGTCTCGTCCAACCACAGTGAGCCAGTGATGCGAGAGAAAAAGTGTGGTCTCACCTAGTGAGTGAGTCTTTGAGTTTCGCAATTTCCATTTTCATCGTGGCACAGCTCCTGCAGCAGGCTATCCAGCCGAGTGCAAAGTGTGCGTGATTGCCAGAGTTACGCTGAGCTGCTTTCCTGAGCTCGACGGTTTTGCCAAATCAGCTTACCCGACACAAAGAGCTTGTTCGTAGCGGTCTCGTCCAACCACAGTGAGCCAGTGATGCGAGAGAACAAGTATGGTCTCACCTAGTGAGTGAGTCTTTGAGTTTCGCAATTTCCACTTTCATCGTGGCACAGCTCCTGCAGCAGGCTGTCCAGCCGAGTGCAAAGTGTGCGTGATTGCCAGAGTTACGCTGAGCTGCTTTCCTGAGCTCGACGGTTTTACCAAATCAGCTTACCCGACACAAAGAGCTTGTTCGCAGCGGTCTCGTCCAACCACAGTGAGCGAGTGATGCGAGAGAACAAGTATGGTCTCACCTAGTGAGTGAGTCTTTGAGTTTCGCAGTTTTTCCACTTTCATCGTGGCACAGCTCCTGCAGCAGGCTGTCCAGCCGAGTGCAAAGTGTGCGTGATTGCCAGAGTTACGCCGAGCTGCTTTCCTGAGCTTGACGGTTTTACCTCATCAGCTTACCCGACACAAAAAGCTTGTTCGCAGCAGTCTCACCCAACCGCAGTGAGCCAGTGATGCGAGAGAAAAGGTACGGTCTCACCTAGTGAGTGAATCTTTGAGTTTCGCAGTTTCCACTTTCATCGTGGCACAGCTCCTGAAGCAGGCTGTCCAGCCGAGTGCAAAGTGTGCGTGATTGCTAAAGTTACGCTGAGCTGCTTTCCTGAGCTTGACGGTTTTACCTCATCAGCTTACCCGACACAAAAAGCTTGTTCGCCGCAGTCTCACCCAACCGCAGCGAGCCAGTGATGCGAGAGAAAAAGTACGGTCTCACCTAGTGAGTGAGTCTTTGAGTTTCGCAGTTTCCATTTTCATCGTGGCACAGCTCCTGAAGCAGGCTGTCCACCAGGCCTTCCGTTTCTCCTTTGGAGTGGACCAGAAGCACCAGGTTGCAGGCTGTCCTTTTCACCTATACAATAGGTCAGAGACTGCAAGCTGCAGGCCCTCCGTTTCAACTCTGCAGTGGGCTAGAAGCTCCAGGTTCCAGGCTTACCGTTTCAGCGAACGTACGGTTTTGTAGTGGGCAAATCTCTAGGCTCCAGGTCCGAGGCCATACCGTTTCACAAATATAGAAGCTCAAGTTTCAACTCAACAGCACGCCAGTAGACGCGAGACAAAAGTGTGCAGTTTCCGGCGCGCTTTCCGATGCGCGTCGACACACGGATTCCACTTTATGGTAGTCCCGTGTACTGAAAGGTACGGTCTCACCTAGTGAGTGAGTCTTTGACTTTCGCAGTTTCCACTTTCATCGTGGCACAGCTCCTGCAGCAGGCTGTCCAGCCGAGTGCAAAGTGTGCGTGATTGCCAGAGTTACGCTGAGCTGTTTTCCTGAGCTTGACGGTTTTACCTCATCAGCTTACCCGACACAAAAAGCTTGTTCCCAGCAGTCTCACCAAGCCGCAGCGAGCAAGTGATGCGAGAGAAAAAGTACGGTCTCACCTAGTGAGTGAGTCTTCGAGTTTCGCAGTTTCCACTTTCATCGTGGCACAGCTCCTGAAGCAGGCTATCCAGCCGAGTGCAAAGTGTGCCTGATTGCCAGAGTTACGCTGAGCTGCTTTCCTGAGCTTGTTGGTAGCAGGGACCAAGGCCCACACAACTGCGAGGCTCCAGTCCTCACCTATTCAGTCGGCTCACACAAGCTAGCATTGTAACAGTGTCTCAATTGCAAGATGTCCAGTTTCACCTCATCAGCTTGCCCGTGCAAGATGCAAGACAGAAAGTTTGTTGCTCGCAGCGGTCTCACCTCATCAGCTTACCCGAGACAAAAGTTCGCTCGCAGCGGTTTCGCCCAACCACAGTGAGCCAGTAATGTGAGAGAAAAGGTATAATCTCACCCAGCGAGTGAGTCTTTGAGTTTCACAGTTTCCAGTTTTCCTTTGTGCCTCTTGGAAGCACTAGGTTTCACTTACTCTGAGTGTTTTCGAGAGCTCCAGGTTTCACTTACTCTGAGCGTATGGCAGTGGCCGTGAGATTAAAAGCACGACGTTGGACACCAGCTTCCGGCGTCGGTTCGACAAGTTGATTGCTCGCACTGGTGTTGAGTCTCACAGTTTCACCTCATCAGCTTACCCGAAACCAAAAGTTCGCTCACAGCGGTTTCACCCAACCACAGTGAGCCAGTGATGCGAGAGAAAAAGTATGGTTTCACCTAGTGAGTGAGTCTTTGCAAGCTGTGAGTGCAAGGGGTTGCAGTGAGCTGCTTTCCTGAACGGACCCATAAAAGCTGCGAGGGGCTAGGCTTCGCCAATTAAGGGGGGCCCACACAAGCTTGGGGACACAGAAGCTGCGAGACGGCGAGACTCTAGGCAACTACAAGGCTCTATAGGTTTCACCTTTGTAGCGGGCCGCGGGCCACACAACGTCCAAGCTCCGGTTTAGAAAGCCGCTTGTAGGGGCTCGAAACTCAGTCGCCACAGCAGACAGTGCTTACGCTACGTAAGACCATCCCCACCGCCCTTGTTTCTGAGGTCGGCATGTCGGAGGACATGGACGAAGACTTGGAGATCACACCCCATTCGATCCACGACGCCGACCAGGCGGACTGTGAGGACCGATTCGATGATTGGGACTGGGTCGAAAAAGAGATGCAGCGCGAAGCCGAAGAAGATGCACTGGAGGGACTACAGTGGGAGAAAGAAGTGGAGATGCAGAAAAAGTTCAACGAGCGTCTTGCCAAAGTGACGGTGAGGTACCTGAACATGCAGGGCGCCGAAGTCCATTCCTCGAAGCCTTACCGCCCGCTCTGCCAACTCGAGGCGCCCGGATCTTTTCGAGAAGCTTGGCTCGCCCAGTTGCACGAGGGCAACAACACCGATCGGTGGCTATCCCTACAAGAACTACGTGTCAGACGGCAGGAGAGCAAGAAGCCAATCCCGCCGGAAACACTGCAGCATCGCAGCGCCAGAGAAATCCTGCTTCATGACCTGGACAGCAGTCCTGCAGGACCCATTCCCCTCGACGACACAAACATCGTTCTGAATGGAGATGTGATCACGGACACCTGGGGCTGGCATGACCTCCTGGACCACAGCTTCAACGGTGACCTCGTGGAGGTGCAGGTCGTCTACACAGCAAAGGAAGCACGAGTTCCTGAGTCGCAGCTTCGGCAATGATGTCGCGGACATGGAGGTTCTCTATGTGACACGCCATAGACCGTTACAGCTCCGAATGTGAGCGGCAGCAAGCGAAAAATGGGGCTAGTGCCGCAGTGTCGTTGCATGTCAGATAGATTGTAGACTCTACAGACGATGATTCGGTGTATGAAGGTAGTCGTGATTATGCGGATTGGTTTGCCCGGCAGAGAGTGAACAAACGACCACTGATTTGCCTGATACTTGATCGCAGCCGTGCGGATACAGCCTTAGCTGAGCTTAGGAACCGCATTCTCGCAATTCGTTCTACGATGGCGCCTTGCCCACGGTGTGGCTGGCCAATGAGGGGCCGAGGACAAGGATGGTGCAGCAACCAACAGTGCCGGGAAGCCGAGAAAGAGGAGAACCTCCGCCGGAAGCACGAGGAGAAGAGCGCTCGACAGCAGCAACGTGCAGCACAGGGAGCGGGCAGCCGTGGGCCGCTGCCTGGCCGAGGTGGTCGCTCTCAACAAGACGAAAGCACTCGGGCCCAGAGGCGCGACCTGCAGGCTGAGCGGGATGAGGAGGGGGCGGGCACCCGCGGACCGACGCCTGGCCGTGGTGGTCGCTCTCAACAAGACGAAAGCACTCGGGCCCATAGGCGCGACCTGCAGGCTGAGCGGGCCGAGGAGGGGGCGGGCACCCGCGGACCGACGCCTGGCCGTGGTGGTCGCCCCGAAGAAGACGAAAGCAGGCGGGTTCAAAGGCAGGAGCTGCAGGCGGCACGGGCTGAGGAGGGACTGGGCGGACGTGGACCAAGACCCATCGCCACCGAGGCGGAGCAACAAGGGTACCCGTTCCCGGACGAGGAGGCCTTGAGTCCGGAACAAGTGCAAGAGCGGTACTTGGCCTTCACTCGCAGTTGGGGAAGGTTCGGCTTGTCTAGACTTTGTGCGGCTTGCCGCACGCTCGCACCCGCGAAACATTGCAGGAAGAGCGCAGCCGCAGGACAGATGCTTTGCAGGAACTGCCGCGAGAAGAACACCAAGTCCCTGTTGCCGGTCCCGCCGCCCGTCCCCGAAGCGCTGCAACAACTCCAGCCCATCGAGCAGCACCTCATCGCCATGGCCCGGATCTCCCAAGTCTTGCTGGACAAGCTCCCTGCTGGCGGCACAAGTGCCCAGTGGGGCCGAATGTACGCGGTGCTGGTGGACGACCCTTTCATTTGCGACGTCCTGGAGGGAGCCACGCTCGAGGAAGACGGCACCGTCCTTGTGGAGGGAGTGCAAGGACAGATGGCTTCCCCAGCGCGTCTGGACTGCATTTACAAAGCGCTGCGGGAGCTGAAAGCCCAGCACCGCCTGTATAAGGCAAATCCGGCGGTGGATAAAGCCCTGGCAAGAATGGAAGCTATCCTGGCCGGGATGCGGCCATCATCGGGCAGTGTCTTAATGTGCGCAAACCACGTTGCCTCCCAAGGGCGCCAAACGGAGGAGTTCGGTGGCTCACACTCCTCGGCCTTGGGAGGCAGTGCGCACACACCAGACGAAGAGACGGAAGCGCCGGAGCAAGAAGGCACGCTGGAGATGACGTACCTCATGCCTAAAGAGTTGCATGCGCCCAGACCGCAGAAAGCGGATTTGCAGAAGGCCCGGAGCATTGCAGCGCTCAGCGATGACATGGACGTGAAGTTCTTCCCGCATCTATTTCCTGCCGGCACGGGTGGATGGCAGAATGGCTATGGGAGCATGTCGCAGTATGCGCGCAAACGCCTCTTGGGTCTGGATCCTCGCTTCGAGGCATCGCCGGCCTATATCATGTGGCTCCTGGAAATGCACATCAAGAAGCGCCTCTCGGGCAACATCAACGTGAGGATCGGCGGCCAGCAGCCTGCGAACGAGAAGAGCAAATACCAAGAGGGCAAAGGTCAAGTATTCACGGCTCTGAGGGACATCCACGGGACGAGCTCGTACGTTTTTGCCAAGAAGGGCGTGGCGCTGAACATGTACGAGCAACTGGGCACGCCCAAGTTCTTCATGACGCTCTCCTGCCACGCCCGACAGCCTGACATCCTGATCGCAGTCATCATGGCTCGGCTGCTGCGGCTGCGCCCCGAGAGTCAGCCGCAAGAGCTCGAGCGCGACGCGGCGCAAATCCTGCAGTGCTATCAAGCCGACAAGAAGTTCACTTGGGACGGCCTGTCGCCAAACCAGCTCTGCAATCAGTACCCCGCTATCGTGTCACGACAGTTCATGCACCAGCTGACCCAGCTAATGCATTGGCTTTCCACCGAGCATGGTGCAAGCAGCCGCATGGACGAGGGTGCAGATGCTCAGGATGAGCCAGAAGATTTGCTCGACCAGGACTTCATCCAGGCGCCTGCAGCCGACTCCGCAGGCCAGCATCGTGGGGGCCGCAAGGAAGACCCGCCGTTCCGGGTCGTGGACTACCTCATCCGTATTGAATGGCAGAAGAGGGGTTACCCGCATGCTCACATCCTCCTCTGGGTGGTGGAATGGGAGAGCAAGAAGAAGTCCGACGGCAAGATGAGGGCGGCTCCCGAAGGCTAGGAAACAGAAGCAGAGGCGCAAGTCCCAAACTGGTCGGACGATGAAGCGATGAAACAATTCGTTCCCACCTGCGCAGAGGATTGGAGCGACAAGTACATCACCACCAAGGGTCCCCTCAGCTGGCGCCAATCCACGAAAGTCTCGACTCGCGACAAGGAGCTCAATGCACAGCTGGCCGAACTATTGGTGCACAAGCACACCGAATACTGCGGTATCAAGACCCACGGCGCCTGCCGCTTCGGCTTTCCGCACAATCCCGAACCGCGCACGCGGCGCCGCAGCTCCCAAGCAAAGTATGCCAACAGCCGTTGGAAGAGCAGCCTAGCCACAAGGCGAGCAGGGTGCGACAAAGGCATGGGCCAGTACAACATCAAGATCCTGCGGCGGTGGCGGGCCAGCATGGACCTTCAGGTGATCTGCGAGCTGACCAGCGCCAGCCGCTATATTCTGGGCTACGCGTTGAAATCGGAGCAGGACCAGGAGGCGCAGCGGCGCGTGGAAAGCATTGTTGCGAGGCTCACTTCCAGCAGCGTGGCGGATGCCAGTCTCAGCAACCAGCAGATCTACAAGGCGGCGCACGCGGCGTTGCAAGGCAGAACCACTTCCACCTTTGAGGCGTGCCACCTGCTGCTGGGCTTTCCCGTCGTCCAGTTTCCCCGAGACAACGAGTGGATCCAGGTGGGCCCTCCCGAGACATGGACCTTGTCGGTGCCAAAATACGAAGAGAGCGCTGCCCTGCAACGGCCCGACAGCTACCGCCGTAGCCAGGTTGATCGCGATGGACACATGCCAGTGGCGCAGCGCTGGTATCGGGAGATGCAGAAGGCGTTCAGCGAGGAAGAGGTGGACGTCCCTGTGGAGGGCGGCAAGCCTACCGCCTGTCGATTTCGGGAGTTGACCTTCCTGGATTTCTGCGCGGCCTTCAGGTTCATCGGGGTAGAGTTCCCGCAAGCACGGAAGCGCCCGGCCATCGTCGGTTACCGCAACTTCAGCCCCGATCAGGAGCCGGAAGCTTTCTATTATTCCCGGCTCATGCTGTACACCGTTTGGAAAGACCCGGGAGATTGGCTGCGAGAAGAAGACGGCGGGAGCCACGCCGCAGCATTTCGGCGCCTCGCCACGGACCTGGACGGCAACCCTGACTTCCTCCGATCGAGATGCTTCCCTCAGATGGACGGGACGGTGAACGCTGCTCGGAAGTTGCAGGCCGTCCAGGCGACCATGTACATGAGAGCAAGAATACATCAGGGACACTCAATAGACGGGTGGGCCAGCAGCAAGGTGGCGCAGGACAACTACGAGGATTCTCTCAAGATCCTGGAAGCATTGAAGCGGCGGCACGGCGACGACATCGAGTTCGAAGCCCCGGAGCACGTCCCGACAGGAGCCGCCGGAGACGCTTTCGCACCGGTTGAAGAGGGCGAGGAATCTTTCGATCTACTCACGGTGGAGAACCCAAGCCCAGAGACGCAGCATCAACGTCGGGCCATGGAATACATCATCCAATCCACTTTGAAGCCAAGTTCCAAAGACAAGACTGAGCCGGAACGCCTTCACATGCTGTTGCATGGGCCGGGAGGCTGTGGCAAATCCGTCGTCGTGCGGGCCTCGGCCCACATGCTCCGACAGAGCGGCATTGGGGTGATCATCGCAGCGCCGACAGGGGTCGCAGCTTGGAACATCAATGGCGTCACCCTCCACTCCTGCTGCCTGCTGCCTGTTGTCAACAAGAGCTATGGAAAGGCTTGCGACCTGCCGCTGCCGTCGGGTCCACAGCTTGCGGCGCTCCAGAACATCTGGAAGCTGGTCTCCGTGCTCTTCGTGGACGAGATGAGCTTCGTTTCCTCCTTCATGCTAGAGCGCCTGGATCAGCACCTCCGTCTAGCCAAGAACATGGCCTACATTCCGTTTGGAGGCGTGCACCTGGTTCTGTCCGGGGACCTATATCAGCTGCCACCGCCTGGTGGCCTGCCTCCCTGCGCCAGTCATCTGTGGATGCTCTTTCAACTCTGCGAGCTGGAAGGCAATCACCGCGCCTCCAAGGATCCGAAATGGGCAGCCCTGCTAGCACGGATTCGCGTTGGGAAGCACACGAAAGAAGACGAGAAGGAGCTGCAAGCCATGGTGGTCAAGCCGAAGGATGCCAAGCAGCCTGCGGCCAAGGCAGTGTACCTCTATCCCACGCGCCGCGCGGTCGCAGAGAGCAACTGCAGCTACATGGCGGAGCACATCAGGATGACTGGCGTTCGTCTCTACGAGTGTCCCTCACTGGACACCAACATCAAGACCGGAGCGCCGCTGCCCGCGGAAGTGGTCTGGGCCGATCCGGAGAACACGGGTGGCTTGGAGGCTTTGCTGGAGATTGCAGTCGGCGTGAGAGTCATGCTCAGGCACAACATCGACGTGCAGGACGGCCTGGTGAACGGAGCCTGCGGCTTCGTGGAGCAGATCGATGCAGACGGGGAGACCAACGAGGTGGACTGCATCTGGATCGCCTTCGAGAAGAACGCGGGGGCGAAGTGGTGCGCGGAGAACGACACCAGCTGTGTCGCGATCTCCCGCCGGTCGGCCAGCTTTCTGGACATGGAAGGCAGCAAGGCGTCGAGGCTGCAATTCCCTCTGGTGATTGCGAAAGCCATCTCCATTCACAAGAGCCAAGCGGCCACCCTGCGAGACGGCGCCCACTGCCGCTTGGATGCCACTTGCACGCAAGAGGGTCAAGCCTATGTGGCCCTGAGCCGTTGCCCGGAGCAAGCCTCTGCACTTTGGAGCACTTCAACCTCAAATCATTGCGCTTCAACGCCAACGCAGACTGGGCGCTGACCAACCTGAAAGCTCAGCAGGCAGACCGCGATGGTTCGCAGCTCTGGAAACAGCTCTTCCGACCCCCGGAGAGCAAGAACTTCTACGAGAGCAAGCTCCGCAACATGCGCAGTCCAGACTGGATGCGGCAGGAAGGGAGGAAGCAGGGACACGGCGAGGTACCTTGGCAGTGCCCAGATTGCGGGCAGGAGTTACCGGACACCGCAGCAGCCAAGAAGCAGCACCGGCGCACATGTCCTGCCAAGCCTGCGCCCAAAGCAAAGGCCAAAGCCAAAGCCAAGGGCACAGCCAAAGCCAAAGGCCAGAACCAAGCCACAGCCAAGACCCAAGCCAAAGGCAAGAGCACCAACGCAAAACCCAGACTCATGCTCGCAGCCACCGTTGCATCCAAGAGACCAGCCACGGACAGCTCCCCAGCAACTGCGCCAGCGGCCAAAGTAACCAAAATGTACGGTCGAGAACAGCATGGGTCAGAGGCGGCAGGTCGGGAACCGCGATTCTTCGAGCGTCAGGAAGCGCTCCGGTGCGGCCTCCACGCTTTGAACAATGCCCTCGGGGCTCATTGCATGGACGCGGTCGACATGCCCCGAGCTGCCAAAGCCTTTCTGGACGAGAATCTCGAGCTTGGCGACAACATGCAGGACCATCTGGAACCTCAGGGGGATTATTCGATCGAAATCATGAGCATGGTCCTGAGAACCAAGGCGATGGAAGAGTTCGGACAACTACGCTGGCAGATGGACATCCAGCGTGCCACGACCGCCGGAGACCTGCACGGCTGCATTGGCGCGGTGGTGAACCTTGAAGGTCGGCACTGGGTGGCTGTGAGGCCTCTAGAGCACTGCTTCCTCTACCTGGATTCCATGCAGGAGCAGCCGCAGGAGCTTCGCGATGGAGAACTGGACGCCCTTCTTGTGGTGCACCCGACCTACGCACTGAGGCACATTTGAAAGGCCAGCGTGGCTTCTGAGGCTGCGCCAGCACAAGGCGGCAGCAACATAGTACAGGCGCAGACCGCGACCAGCAAAAAGAGAGTAATGACTGAGTAGTGTGTTGCCAGGGCTTGTCTGTCACATGTGAAGCATGTCCGAAACTGCGGCGACACAGGCATCGTTTTGCAGTGCACTCACAGCATCAACACTGCCGTCCCCGGCATGGTCTCAACATCTTGATTTCCGGTAGGTCTTTATCGCGTGCTGATTTTGAGCCAGCTCCGTGACTGCAGATAGACAACAGTCACATACTAAGCCTTCCCTGTCGCATGGACACCAAACGTTCTGTCCTGCTTGCAGGTATTCCCTGTTGCATGGATACCACATGTTCTATCCTGCTTGCAGGTGTTGGTCTCTGTTCCCAAGCTGCCTGGTTCCGGCTCCTTGGCGCCAGAAAGACGAAGGGTCAATGCAAGGTGAAGCCCCCAGCCAAGCCACGCCCAAGTGGCTAGTCCAACCTCGTAGCCCAGCCACCCAGCTCAGCCCAGCCCAAAACCCACCAGGTTCAAACTTGCAGAGCAACAACTTAAACCCTGCCAAAACTTTCGCTCAAAGTCCCAAAATCAAAACGCCAAAGCAAAGAAGCAAGCCCGGTCAAAACTTTCGTTCAAAACCCCGGACTCCAGCCCAATCCGGCCCCGACCCCAGCCAGGCCCGACCCCAGGCCAGCCCACTCCCAAAATCAAAACACCAAAGCAAAACCGTCGCTCAAACCCCGCACTCACGTCCCGGCCTCAGCCAGCCCACCCGAGCCCAGCCCACTCCCAAAATCAAAACACCAAAGTAAAAAACGAAACTTTCGCTCAAAACTTTCGCTCAAAACTTTCGGTCAAAACCCCGGACCCAAACCCTATACAATTTCTATAAACCCTAAACCCTAAACCCTCAAGAGCAGGATAAATAGAAATTGTGTGATTTTCGTTTCGAATTGCATCTACGCTAGCCCACACAAGGCCCGGCCCAGGCCACACCTTCTTTAGTATGCAATCCCATACGTGGTGGCCACCCCGCTCCTTTCCTTGCCGCCCCTCGCCCCCTGCCCCCATTCCCCCCATCCTCCCCCCCCCCACCCACTTGCAGGGCTGCAGTTTCCACTTTCATCGTGGCACAGCTCCTGAAGCAGGCTGTCCTGCCGAGTGCAAAGTGTGCGTGATTGCCAGAGTTATGCTGAGCTGCTTTCCTGAGCTTGACGGTTTTACCTCATCAGCTGAGTTTGTTCGCAGCCGCCGAGTGCAAAGCAACAGCCCACAGCCGCACCCGCCCCCAGCCCGCACCCCACACCCAGCCCACACCCGCACGCCCGCCCCAGCCCACACCCCAGAGGGCCCAGCCCACACCCGGCCCAGCCCACACTTGGGAGGGCCCAGCCCGCACCCACCAGCCCGGCCCCACAACCCAGCCCACACCCGAGAGGGCCCAGCCCACGCCCGGCCCAGCCCACACCCGGCGCAGGGTCCAGCCCACACCCAGGAGGGCCCAGCCCACACTCGGGAGACCACCCAGCCCACACCCGGCCCAGCCCAGCCCACACCCGGACCAGCCGGCACACAGCCTCCATGCCACACCTTCTTTAGTATGCAATTCCACGTGCCCGATGAATTCAGGCCGCACCTTCTTTAGTATGCCATCCTCCTGTAATGGCTGGCTACACCCTTTGCAAGACACTCTGCGTGACCAAATACAAGCTTAGTGTTTCACCTCCCGAGCTTTCAGCCCCAGCACAGGAAAACAAGGCCGCTTCTTTCTTAGCGTCCCAGGAATCCAGGCCGCACCTTCTCTCCAGGTTTCACCCACACTGAGTGCACTCGATCAAGAGCTCCAGGTTTCAGAGAACTCCAAGTTTCGCCTACTTGGTGCCTCGTGGAAAGCTCCAGGTTTCACCTACTCCAAGCGTTGTCGAGAGCTCCAGGCTTCACCTACTCTGGACACTCTCCAGAGCTCCAGGTTTCAGTTGCTCTCGGTGCACTCGATCAAGAGCTCCAGATTTCAGAGGGCTCCGCGTTTCACTTACTTTGTGCCTCTTGGAAAGCTGCAGGTTTCACTTACTCTGAGCGTTTTCGGGAGCTCCAAGGTTTCACCTACTCCGAGCCTCCTCGATAGCTCCAGGTTTCACGTACTGTGGGTGCACTCGATCGAGAGCTCCAAGTTTCAGAGAGCTCCAGTTTTCACTTACTTTGTGCCTCTTGGAAAGCTCCAGGTTTCACTTACTCTGAGTCAAGAGCTCCAGGTTTCACTTACTCTGGGTGCACTCGATCAAGAGCTCCAGGTTTCAGAAAGCTCCATGTTTCACTTACTTTGCGCCTCTTGGAAAGCTCCAGGTTTCACTTAGTCCGAGTGTCTTCGAGCTCCAGGTTTCACTTACTCTGAGTCTTCTCGAGAGCTCCAGGTTTCACTTACTCTGGGTGCACTCGATCAAGAGCTCCAGGTTTCAGAGAGCTCCATGTTTCACTTACTTTGTGCCTCTTGGAAAGCTCCAGGTTTCACTTACTCCGAGTGTCTTCGAGCTCCAGGTTTCACTTGCTTTGAGCCCTCTCGAGAGCTCCAAGTTTCACTTACTCTGGGTGCACTCGATCAAGAGCTCCAGGTTTCCCTAGTCTGGGCCCCTAGTTGCAAGGCGGGGTAGGGTGTCGGTGCGGGGTGGGGGGTAGGGGGTGGGTGGAGGTAGGGTAGGGGGTGGGTGGGTAGGGGGTAGGGAGGGTAGGGAGGGCAGGTTGGGGTGGGGGTAGTGGGGGTGGGAGGAGGGCAGGCGGTAGAAGCGGCGGAGCAGGGGGGGTGCAGGGGCAGTCTGGGGAGGGGGGTACAGGGCAGACCTCCAAATTGGTGGTTTCACCTTGTTGGGGTTGGAAAGCTAGAAAATTGACACCCCTCCCTACTCTCTTCCAAAAATCCCCACCCCTGGACCTACCGACCCTGCCAAAGGTTTAGTGGACTGATTCCCTCGACACGTCTGGGCCTTTGTCAAGAATTGCAGGTTTCACCAAGTCTTCCAAGCTTGTTCCTGCCCAAAGAACATACTCTGAGCTTACATTGTGAGCCCTCATATCTCCAGGTGCCCTTGACAGCTGCAGGTTTCACTTACATCAGGCCCCTTCGAGAGCTCCGGGTTTCACCTACATTGGCCGACCCCGGGAGCCCCACATTGAGCGCCCTCAAAGGTTTCACCTACATCTCGTGCGCCCTCGAGAGCTCCAAAGACCAGGCCACACCTTCTTTAGCGCTTTGCAGCCCGGATGGCCCTATCCAAGCAGACTCGGTACTTGCCACTACACCTGCATTGGTGCATCGTCCCGCCAGCTTAGTGTTGCAGCCTTCGCGCTTTCAGCCAGCGCGCAAGAAAACAAGGCCGCACCTTCGTCAGTGTGCCATCCCAGCTGTGGTAGCCACGTCCGAAAATCCAGGCCGCACCTTCTATAGTTTGCCATCCCACCTGTGGTGGCCGCAATTTCACGTGATTCCGGCTCGGCCCGTTTCACCCATACGGCGGGTTGCTACCGTACTCGTCTCACCAATACGGTCTCACCACACAGCCCCAGCCTCTTAAAGGCCCTAGGCTCCATTTCCAGACCCTGCATTTCACTTTCACAGTGGGCGAGGAACTCTTTCAGCTCCCAGCCCCCCTCCGTTTCGCTCGTGCAACGGGCCAGAGGCTCCAGGCCCCAGATCAAGCTCAGGTGCAGCCCCCCTCCCATTCACTTTTACAGCGACATGAGGGGCTCTTGGATTCACCTTGTTTTTTGTGGCCAGGACAGGCTAGGCGGCTCCTGGATTCACCTTGTTTTTGTGGCCAGGACAGGCTAGGGGGCTCCTGGATTCACCTTGTTTCTGTGGCGAGGACAGGCTGGAAGGCTCCCGGATTCACCTTGTTTTTGTGGCCAGGACAGGCTGGGGGGCCTCCTGGATTCACCTTTTTTTTGTGGCCAGGACATGCTAGGAACCTCCTGGATTCACCTTGTTAGTGGTCGGCACAGGCTAGGGGGTTCCTGGATTCACCTTGTTTTCGTGGCTAGGACAGCGGCTCCCGGGTTCACCCTGTTGTTGTGGCTAGGCCAGGCTAGGGGGCTCCTGGATTCACCTTGTTTTTGTGGCCAGAACAGGCTAGGGGGCTCCCGGATTCACCTTGTTAGCGGTCTGCACAGGCTAGGGCTCCTGGATTCACCTGGCTTCTGTATTCACCTTGTTTTTGTGGCCAGGACAAGCTAGGGAGCTCCTGGATTCACTTTGTTTTTGCGGCCAGGACAGGCTAGGGGGCTCCTGGATTCACTTTGTTTTTGTGGCCAGGACAGGCTAGGCGGCTCCTGGATCCACCTTGTTAATGGTCGGCACAGGCTAGGAAGCTCCTGGGTTCACCTTGTTAGTGGCAAAGAGGTCGGACCGTCTTTGTCAGTGGCTCACACAGACTGGACGCACCTTGTCAGCGGTTAAACCCCCCTCGCGAGCTCTAGGTTAACCTGCTTACCAGAAACAAAAAAAGTGTGTGTTTTCTCGCAGCTGGCTCACCCAACTACAGTGAGCCAGTAAGTCTCCAAGCTTGGTCTTTCATCAAGGCACGAGACAGAAGAAGACTTCGCCCGCTCAGCGGGTCCGCACAAGCCTGGAGCAGTCCCTATGTCTCAGTTGCAAGAGGGCGAGCTTCTCCTCACCAGCCCGCCCGTGCAAGGTACAAGACAAAAAGGATGATCTCACCCAGACCGGAACTGCTTCTTTCCTGAGCTTGACCATTTTACGTCATCACGGGCCTCCGAGACCTCAAGTTTCACCTCCTTTTCGGACCTCCGAGATCTCAGGTTTCACCTCCTTTTGGGGCCTCCGAGACCTCAGGTTTCACCTCCTTTTGGGGCCTCCGAGACCTCAGGTTTCACCTCCTTTGGGTGACTTCGAGACCTCAGCTTTCACCTCCTTTTCGGGCCTCCGAGACCTCAGGTTTCACCTCCTTTTGGGGCCTCCGAGACTTCAGGTTTCACCTTCCTTTGGGTGCCTCCGAGATCTCAGGTTTCACCTCCTTTTGAAGCCTCCGAGATCTCAGGTTTCACCTCCTTTTGGTGCCTCCGAGACCTCAGGTTTCACCTCCTTTTCGGGCCTCCGAGATCTCAGGTTTCACCTCTTTTTGGGGCCTCCGAGACCTCAGGTTTCACCTCTTTTGGGTGCCTCCGAGACTTCAGGTTTCACCTCCCTTTGGGGCCTCCGCGACCTCAGGTTTCACCTCCTTTGGGGGCCTCCGAGGGCTCAGGTTTCACCTGTTTTGGGGGCCTCCGAGACCTCAGGTTTCACTTCCTTTGGGGGCTCAGTTTACCCGACACAAAAAGTTTGTTCACAGCAGTCTCGTCCAACCACAGTGAACCAGTGATGCGAGAGAAAAAGTATGGTCTCACCTAGTGAGTGAGTCTTTGAGTTTCGCAATTTCCACTTTCATCGTGGCACAGCTCCTGCAGCAGGCTGTCCAGCCGAGTGCAAAGTGTGCGTGATTGCCAGAGTTACGCTCAGCTGCTTTCCTGAGCTCGACGGTTTTACCAAATCAGCTTACCCGACACAAAGAGCTTGTTCGCAGCGGTCTCGTCCAACCACAGTGAGCCAGTGATGCGAGAGAACAAGTATGGTCTCACCTAGTGAGTGAGTCTTTGAGTTTCGCAATTTCCATTTTCATCGTGGCACAGCTCCTGCAGCAGGCTGTCCAGCCGAGTGCAAAGTGTGCGTGATTGCCAGAGTTACGCTGAGCTGCTTTCCTGAGCTCGACGGTTTTACCCAATCAGCTTACCCGACACAAAGAGCTTGTTCGCAGCGGTCTCGTCCAACCACAGTGAGCCAGTGATGCGAGAGAAAAAGTATGGTCTCACCTAGTGAGTGAGTATTTGAGTTTCGCAATTTCCACTTTCATCGTGGCACAGCTCCTGCAGCAGGCTGTCCAGCCGAGTGCAAAGTGTGCGTGATTGCCAGAGTTACGCTGAGCTGCTTTCCTGAGCTTGACGGTTTTACCTAATCAGCTTACCCGACACAAAAAGCTTGTTCGCAGCAGTCTCACCCAACCGCAGTGAGCCAGTGATGCGAGAGAAAAGGTACGGTCTCACCTAGTGAGTGAATCTTTGAGTTTCGCAGTTTCCACTTTCATCGTGGCACAGCTCCTGAAGCAGGCTGTCCAGCCGAGTGCAAAGTGTGCGTGATTGCTAAAGTTACGCTGCGCTGCTTTCCTGAGCTTGACGGTTTTACCTCATCAGCTTACCCGACACAAAGAGCTTGTTCGCCGCAGTCTCACCCAACCGCAGCGAGCCAGTGATGCGAGAGAAAAAGTACGGTCTCACCTAGTGAGGGAGTCTTTGAGTTTCGCAGTTTCCATTTTCATCGTGGCACAGCTCCTGAAGCAGGCTGTCCACCAGGCCTTCCGTTTCTCCTTTGGAGTGGACCAGAAGCACCAGGTTGCAGGCTGTCCTTTTCACCTATACAATAGGTCAGAGACTGCAAGCTGCAGGCCCTCCGTTTCACCTCTGCAGTGGGCTAGAAGCTCCAGGTTCCAGGCTTACCGTTTCAGCGAACGTACGGTTTTGTAGTGGGCAAATCTCTAGGCTCCAGGTCCGAGGCCATACCGTTTCACAAATATAGAAGCTCAAGTTTCAACTCAACAGCACGCCAGTAGACGCGAGACAAAAGTGTGCAGTTTCCGGCGCGCTTTCCGATGAGCGTCGACACACGGATTCCACTTTATGGTAGTCCCGTGTACTGAAAGGTACGGTCTCACCTAGTGAGTGAGTCTTTGACTTTCGCAGTTTCCACGTTCATCGTGGCACAGCTCCTGCAGCAGGCTGTCCAGCCGAGTGCAAAGTGTGCGTGATTGCCAGAGTTACGCTGAGCTGTTTTCCTGAGCTTGACGGTTTTACCTCATCAGCTTACCCGACACAAAAAGCTTGTTCGCAGCAGTCTCACCAAGCCGCAGCGAGCAAGTGATGCGAGAGAAAAAGTACGGTCTCACCTAGTGAGTGAGTCTTCGAGTTTCGCAGTTTCCACTTTCATCGTGGCACAGCTCCTGAAGCAGGCTATCCAGCCGAGTGCAAAGTGTGCCTGATTGCCAGAGTTACGCTGAGCTGCTTTCCTGAGCTTGTTGGTAGCAGGGACCAAGGCCCACACAACTGCGAGGCTCCAGTCCTCACCTATTCAGTCGGCTCACACAAGCTAGCATTGTAACAGTGTCCCAATTGCAAGATGTCCAGTTTCACCTCATCAGCTTGCCCGTGCAAGATGCAAGACAGAAAGTTTGTTGCTCGCAGCGGTCTCACCTCATCAGCTTACCCGAGACAAAAAGTTCGCTCGCAGCGGTTTCGCCCAACCACAGTGAGCCAGTAATGTGAGAGAAAAGGTATAATCTCACCCAGCGAGTGAGTCTTTGAGTTTCACAGTTTCCAGTTTTCCTTTGTGCCTCTTGGAAGCACTAGGTTTCACTTACTCTGAGTGTTTTCGAGAGCTCCAGGTTTCACTTACTCTGAGCGTATGGCAGTGGCCGCGAGATTAAAAGCACGACGTTGGGCACCAGCTTCCGGCGTCGGTTCGACAAGTTGATTGCTCGCACTGGTGTTGAGTCTCACAGTTTCACCTCCTCAGCTTACCCGAAACCAAAAGTTCGCTCACAGCGGTTTCACCCAACCACAGTGAGCCAGTGATGCGAGAGAAAAAGTATGGTTTCACCGAGTGAGTGAGTCTTTGCAAGCTGTGAGTGCAAGGGGTTGCAGTGAGCTGCTTTCCTGAACGGACCCATAAAAGCTGCGAGGGGCTAGGCTTCGCCAATTAAGGGGGCCCACACAAGCTTGGGGCCACAGAAGCTGCGAGACGGCGAGACTCTAGGCAACTACAAGGCTCTATAGGTTTCACCTTTGTAGCGGGCCGCGGGCCACACAACGTCCAAGCTCCGGTTTAGAAAGCCGCTTGTAGGGGCTCGAAACTCAGTCGCCACAGCAGACAGTGCTTACGCTACGTAAGACCATCCCCACCGCCCTTGTTTCTGAGGTCGGCATGTCGGAGGACATGGACGAAGACTTGGAGATCACACACCATTCGATCCACGACGCCGACCAGGCGGACTGTGAGGACCGATTCGATGATTGGGACTGTGTCGAAAAAGAGATGCAGCGCGAAGCCGAAGAAGATGCACTGGAGGGACTACAGTGGGAGAAAGAAGTGGAGATGCAGAAAAAGTTCAACGAGCGTCTTGCCAAAGTGACGGTGAGGTACCTGAACATGCAGGGCGCCGAAGTCCATTCCTCGAAGCCTTACCGCCCGCTCTGCCAACTCGAGGCGCCCGGATCTTTTCGAGAAGCTTGGCTCGCCCAGTTGCACGAGGGCAACAACACCGATCGGTGGCTATCCCTACAAGAACTACGTGTCAGACGGCAGGAGAGCAAGAAGCCAATCCCGCCGGAAACACTGCAGCATCGCAGCGCCAGAGAAATCCTGCTTCATGACCTGGACAGCAGTCCTGCAGGACCCAGTCCCCTCGACGACACAAACATCGTTCTGAATGGAGATGTGATCACGGACGCCTGGGGCTGGCATGACCTCCTGGACCACAGCTTCAACGGTGACCTCGTGGAGGTGCAGGTCGTCTACACAGCAAAGGAAGCACGAGTTCCTGAATCGCAGCTTCGGCAATGATGTCGCGGACATGGAGGTTCTCTATGTGACACGCCATAGACCGTTACAGCTCCGAATGTGAGCGGCAGCAAGCGAAAATGGGGCTAGTGCCGCAGTGTCGTTGCATGTCAGATAGATTGTAGACTCTACAGACGATGATTCGGTGTATGAAGGTAGTCGTGATTACGCGGATTGGTTTGCCCGGCAGAGAGTGAACAAACGACCACTGATTTGCCTGATACTTGATCGCAGCCGTGCGGATACAGCCTTAGCTGAGCTTAGGAACCGCATTCTCGCAATTCGTTCTACGATGGCGCCTTGCCCACGGTGTGGCTGGCCAATGAGGGGGCGAGGACAAGGATGGTGCAGCAACCAACAGTGCCGGGAAGCCGAGAAAGAGGAGAACCTCCGCCGGAAGCACGAGGAGAAGAGCGCTCTACAGCAGCAACGTGCAGCACAGGGAGCGGGCAGCCGTGGGCCGCTGCCTGGCCGAGGTGGTCGCTCTCAACAAGACGAAAGCACTCGGGCCCAGAGGCGCGCCCTGCAGGCTGAGCGGGCTGAGGAGGGGGCGGGCACCCGCGGACCGACGCCTGGCCGTGGTGGTCGCTCTCAACAAGACGAAAGCACTCGGGCCCATAGGCGCGACCTGCAGGCTGAGCGGGCCGAGGAGGGGGCGGGCACCCGCGGACCGACGCCTGGCCGTGGTGGTCGCCCCGAAGAAGACGAAAGCAGGCGGGTTCAAAGGCAGGAGCTGCAGGCGGCACGGGCTGAGGAGGGACTGGGCGGACGTGGACCAAGACCCATCGCCACCGAGGCGGAGCAACAAGGGTACGCGTTCCCGGACGAGGAGGCCTTGAGTCCGGAACAAGTGCAAGAGCGGTACTTGGCCTTCACTCGCAGTTGGGGAAGGTTCGGCTTGGCTAGACTTTGTGCGGCTTGCCGCACGCTCGCACCAGCGAAACATTGCAGGAAGAGCGCAGCCGCAGGACAGATGCTTTGCAGGAACTGCCGCGAGAAGAACACCAAGTTCCTGTTGTCGGTCCCGCCGCCCGTCCCCGAAGCGCTGCAACAACTCCAGCCCATCGAGCAGCACCTCATCGCCATGGCCCGGATCTCCCAAGTCTTGCTGGACAAGCTCCCTGCTGGCGGCCCAAGTGCCCAGTGGGGCCGAATGTACGCGGTGCTGGTGGACGACCCTTTCATTTGCGACGTCCTGGAGGGAGCCACGCTCGAGGAAGACGGCACCGTCCTTGTGGAGGGAGTGCAAGGACAGATGGCTTCCCCAGCGCGTCTGGACTGCCTTTACAAAGCGCTGCGGGAGCTGAAAGCCCAGCACCGCCTGTATAAGGCAAATCCGGCGGTGGATAAAGCCCTGGCAAGAATGGAAGCTATCCTGGCCGGGATGCGGCCATCATCGGGCAGTGTCTTAATGTGCGCAAACCACGTTGCCTCCCAAGGGCGCCAAACGGAGGAGTTCGGTGGCTCACACTCCTCGGCCTTGGGAGGCAGTGCGCACACACCAGACGAAGAGACGGAAGCGCCGGAGCAAGAAGGCACGCTGGAGATGACGTACCTCATGCCTAAAGAGTTGCATGCGCCCAGACCGCAGAAAGCGGATTTGCAGAAGGCCCGGAGCATTGCAGCGCTCAGCGATGACATGGACGTGAAGTTCTTCCCGCATCTATTTCCTGCCGGCACGGGTGGATGGCAGAATGGCTATGGGAGCATGTCGCAGTATGCGCGCAAACGCCTCTTGGGTCTGGATCCTCGCTTCGAGGCATCGCCGGCCTATATCATGTGGCTCCTGGAAATGCACATCAAGAAGCGCCTCTCGGGCAACATCAACGTGAGGATCGGCGGCCAGCAGCCTGCGAACGAGAAGAGCAAATACCAAGAGGGCAAAGGTCAAGTATTCACGGCTCTGAGGGGCATCCCCGGGACGAGCTCGTACGTTTTTGCCAAGAAGGGCGTGGCGCTGAACATGTACGAGCAATTGGGCACGCCCAAGTTCTTCATGACGCTCTCCTGCCACGCCCGACAGCCTGACATCCTGATCGCAGTCATCATGGCTCGGCTGCTGCGGCTGCGCCCCGAGAGTCAGCCGCAAGAGCTCGAGCGCGACGCGGCGCAAATCCTGCAGTGCTATCAAGCAGACAAGAAGTTCACTTGGGACGGCCTGTCGCCAAACCAGCTCTGCAATCAGTACCCCGCTATCGTGTCACGACAGTTCATGCACCAGCTGACCCAGCTAATGCATTGGCTTTCCACCGAGCATGGTGCAAGCAGCCGCATGGACGAGGGTGCAGATGCTCAGGATGAGCCAGAAGATTTGCTCGACCAGGACTTCATCCAGGCGCCTGCAGCCGACTCCGCAGGCCAGCATCGTGGGGTCCGCAAGGAAGACCCGCCGTTCCGGGTCGTGGACTACCTCATCCGTATTGAATGGCAGAAGAGGGGTTACCCGCATGCTCACATCCTCCTCTGGGTGGTGGAATGGGAGAGCAAGAAGAAGTCCGACGGCAAGATGAGGGCGGCTCCCGAAGGCGAGGAAACAGAAGCAGAGGCGCAAGTCCCAAACTGGTCGGACGATGAAGCGATGAAACAATTCGTTCCCACCTGCGCAGAGGATTGGAGCGACAAGTACATCACCACCAAGGGGCCCCTCAGCTGGCGCCAATCCACGAAAGTCTCGGCTCGCGACAAGGAGCTCAATGCACAGCTGGCCGAACTATTGGTGCACAAGCACACCGAATACTGCGGTATCAAGACCCACGGCGCCTGCCGCTTCGGCTTTCCGCACAATCCCGAACCGCGCACGCGGCGCCGCAGCTCCCAAGAAAAGTATGCCAACAGCCGTTGGAAGAGCAGCCTAGCCACACGGCGAGCAGGGTGCGACAAAGGCATGGGCCAGTACAACATCAAGATCCTGCGGCGGTGGCGGGCCAGCATGGACCTTCAGGTGATCTGCGAGCTGACCAGCGCCAGCCGCTATATTCTGGGCTACGCGTTGAAATCGGAGCAGGACCAGGAGGCGCAGCGGCGCGTGGAAAGCATTGTTGCGAGGCTCACTTCCAGCAGCGTGGCGGATGCCAGTCTCAGCAACCAGCAGATCTACAAGGCGGCGCACGCGGCGTTGCAAGGCAGAACCACTTCCACCTTTGAGGCGTGCCACCTGCTGCTGGGCTTTCCCGTCGTCCAGTTTTCCCGAGACAACGAGTGGATCCAGGTGGGCCCTCCCGAGACATGGACCTGGTCGGTGCCAAAATACGAAGAGAGCGCTGCCCTGCAACGGCCCGACAGCTACCGCCGTAGCAAGGTTGATCGCGATGGACACATGCCAGTGGCGCAGCGCTGGTATCGGGAGATGCAGAAGGCGTTCAGCGAGGAAGAGGTGGACGTCCCTGTGGAGGGCGGCAAGCCTACCGCCTGTCGCTTTCGGGAGTTGAACTTCCTGGATTTCTGCGCGGCCTTCAGGTTCATCGGGGTAGAGTTCCCGCAAGCACGGAAGCGCCCGGCCATCGTCGGTTACCGCAACTTCAGCCCCGATCAGGAGCCGGAAGCTTTCTATTATTCCCGGCTCATGCTGTACACCGTTTGGAAAGACCCGGGAGATTGGCTGCGAGAAGAAGACGGCGGGAGCCACGCCGCAGCATTTCGGCGCCTCGCCACGGACCTGGACGGCAACCCTGACTTCCTCCGATCGAGATGCTTCCCTCAGATGGACGGGACGGTGAACGCTGCTCGGAAGTTGCAGGCCGTCCAGGCGACCATGTACATGAGAGCAAGAATACATCAGGGACACTCAAGAGACGGGTGGGCCAGCAGCAAGGTGGCGCAGGACAACTACGAGGATTCTCTCAAGATCCTGGAAGCATTGAAGCGGCGGCACGGCGACGACATCGAGTTCGAAGCCCCGGAGCACGTCCCGACAGGAGCCGCCGGAGACGCTTTCGCACCGGTTGAAGAGGGCGAGGAATCTTTCGATCTACTCACGGTGGAGAACCCAAGCCCAGAGACGCAGCATCAACGTCGGGCCATGGCATACATCATCCAATCCACTTTGAAGCCAAGTTCCAAAGACAAGACTGAGCCGGAACGCCTTCACATGCTGTTGCACGGGCCGGGAGGCTGTGGCAAATCCGTCGTCGTGCGGGCCTCGGCCCACATGCTCCGACAGAGCGGCATTGGGGTGATCATCGCAGCGCCGACAGGGGTCGCAGCTTGGAACATCAATGGCGTCACCCTCCACTCCTGCTGCCTGCTGCCTGTTGTCAACAAGAGCTATGGAAAGGCTTGCGACCTGCCGCTGCCGTCGGGTCCACAGCTTGCGGCGCTCCAGAACATCTGGAAGCTGGTCTCCGTGCTCTTCGTGGACGAGATGAGCTTCGTTTCCTCCTTCATGCTAGAGCGCCTGGATCAGCACCTCCGTCTAGCCAAGAACATGGCCTACATTCCGTTTGGAGGCGTGCACCTGGTTCTGTCCGGGGACCTATATCAGCTGCCACCGCCTGGTGGCCTGCCTCCCTGCGCCAGTCATCTGTGGATGCTCTTTCAACTCTGCGAGCTGGAAGGCAATCACCGCGCCTCCAAGGATCCGAAATGGGCAGCCCTGCTAGCACGGATTCGCGTTGGGAAGCACACGAAAGAAGACGAGAAGGAGCTGCAAGCCATGGTGGTCAAGCCGAAGGATGCCAAGCAGCCTGCGGCCAAGGCAGTGTACCTCTATCCCACGCGCCGCGCGGTCGCAGAGAGCAACTGCAGCTACATGGCGGAGCACATCAGGATGACTGGCGTTCGTCTCTACGAGTGTCCCTCACTGGACACCAACATCAAGACCGGAGCGCCGCTGCCCGCGGAAGTGGTCTGGGCCGATCCGGAGAACACGGGTGGCTTGGAGGCTTTGCTGGAGATTGCAGTCGGCGTGAGAGTCATGCTCAGGCACAACATCGACGTGCAGGACGGCGTGGTGAACGGAGCCTGCGGCTTCGTGGAGCAGATCGATGCAGACGGGGAGACCAACGAGGTGGACTGCATCTGGATCGCCTTCGAGAAGAACGCGGGGGCGAAGTGGTGCGCGGAGAACGACACCAGCTGTGTCGCGATCTCCCGCCGGTCGGCCAGCTTTCTGGACATGGAAGGCAGCAAGGCGTCGAGGCTGCAATTCCCTCTGGTGATTGCGAAAGCCATCTCCATTCACAAGAGCCAAGCGGCCACCCTGCGAGACGGCGCCCACTGCCGCTTGGATGCCACTTGCACGCAAGAGGGTCAAGCCTATATGGCCCTGAGCCGTTGCCCGGAGCAAGCCCTCTGCACTTTGGAGCACTTCAACCTCAAATCATTGCGCTTCAACGCCAACGCAGACTGGGCGCTGACCAACCTGAAAGCTCAGCAGGCAGACCGCGATGGTTCGCAGCTCTGGAAACAGCTCTTCCGACCACCGGAGAGCAAGAACTTCTACGAGAGCAAGCTCCGCAACATGCGCAGTCCAGACTGGATGCGGCAGGAAGGGAGGAAGCAGGGACACGGCGAGGTACCTTGGCAGTGCCCAGATTGCGGGCAGGAGTTACCGGACACCGCAGCAGCCAAGAAGCAGCACCGGCGCACATGTCCTGCCAAGCCTGCGCCCAAAGC
>CAJNDT010002618.1:0-29765 GCA_905221615.1 Symbiodinium sp. CCMP2592 | reverse complement strand
GGAGATTGTCACGACATGACAATCTCTCCCCCGCCATCGCCCCCAGATTGGCACCAGGTGACAATCTGGCCCCCAAAATTGTCATGACGTGACAATCTCCCTCCCTGCCCCCCCCCTCAGATTGTCACGGCATGACAATCTAAATTGTCATCCCGCGACAATCTTTTGGGAGGCAGGGCGTGAGAATCGGGGCGGCCCGGATACACACAGTGCGCTTTTCGGGTTCGCATTTGCCCCCGAAAATGGCGGGGTAATGGCATCCTTGTGGAAGGAGGGTGGCCCAACCGTAGCATGGCTGCGGCGAACCATTCTTCCGAACCGGCCTCCACATACCTAAAAAGGGTCGAGGATGTCTTCCCGAGCACTTCCGAAAGGCTGCGGCCACACTTTCGGGGTGCGTGCCACGGACGCGCTTTGCGCGAGGATTCGTTCCTCAGTGCCACGGGCAGGGATCTTCCGTCCAACCTGTTAAAGGGAACGCGTGTACTCGCATGGCGAGTGCACGTTATTACCGGGCTGTCGACTCCTCCGAAGTCGGCGAACCCAGCACAGGTGAAGCCTCTCTGCCATTCTTATCCGGCACGGGCTACGGAAGTAGGAGCGTGTACTGAGGGACACTCTCTGACAAGGCATCCTAAAACAAGGCTGTCCCGGAGTCACCATGAACCATCCATCCGGGGGGTGCCTTCAAGGATCTTCACACTCCCCATGATCAACATGTTCGCTCTCTCAACATGTGCTCGCCAAGGTACAGCTCTGGTCGCAACTCGGCTGCAATCCAACATGTCCACGCGAAGGAAACAGGCCCCGTGGAGCCCGAAACAGTCCCGACGAGAGCTCGAAGCAGTACCCGCCAGAGCCCGAAGCAATCCCCGCCACAGCCCGAAACAGTCCCCGCCAGAGCCCGAAACAGTCCCCGCGAGAGCCCGAAACAGTCCAAAAGGACAAGCGCGATTAAATGTACACAATCCTGGATTTAGAGCTGCTTGTCTTTTTCCGAAAAGGACAAACGCGACTCCGGCCCCCAGGACGCGAGGAGTGTGACGCACGCGGGGGCCGGAGGGGCCCCAAATTGTAACGGCGTCGCGTTCTGGGCGGCTCAGATTGTCATGGCGTCGCGTTTTGAGGGGGCCCCGGAGCACGAGGAGTGTGACGCACGGGGGGCCGGACGGACGGTGCCGGAGGTTTTAGAGCGGCTTGTCCTTTTTGCGAAAAGGACAAGCGCGACTAAATGCACAAGCTCCTGGATTTAGAGCTGCTTGGCCTTTTCGGAAAAGGACAAGCGCGATTAAATCTACACCATCCTGGATTCAGAGCTGCTTGTCCTTTTCCGAAAAGGACAAACGCGACTCCGGCCCCCAGGACGCAAGGAGTGTGACGCACGCGGGGGCCGGAGGGGCCCCAAATTGTCACGGCGTCGCGTTCTGGGCCGCTCAGATTGTCATGGTGTCGCGTTTTGGGGGGGCGGTGCCGGAGGTTTTAGAGCTGCTTGTCCTTTTCCGAAAAGGACAAATGCGACTAAATGCACAAAATCCTGGATTTAGAGCTGCTTGTCCTTTTCCGAAAAGGACAAGCGCGACTCCGGCCCCCAGGACGCGAGGAGTGTGACGCACACGGGGGCCGGAGGGGCTCCAAATTGTCACGGCGTCGCGTTCTGGGCGGCTCAGATTGTCATGGCGTCGCGTTTTGGGAGGACGGTGCCGGAGGTTTTAGAGCTGCTTGTCCTTTTCCGAAAAGGACAAGCGCGACTAAATGCACAAAATCCTGGATTTAGAGCTGCTTGTCCTTTTCCGAAAAGGACAAGCACGACTAAATGCACAAAATCCTGGATTTAGAGCTGCTTGTCCTTTTCCGAAAAGGACAAGCGCGACTAAATGTACACACGGGCCGGCCCTCCAGATTGTCACGCCAGTCTGTCTTGTCCTTTTCCCAATTTGTGAACCCCGACAAAAATGACAATCTGGGGGCCGGCCCGTGTGTACATTTAGAGCTGCTTGTCCTTTTCCGAAAAGGACAAGCGCGACTAAATCTACAAAATCCTGGATTTAGAGCTGCTTGTCCTTTTCCGAAAAGGACAAGCACGACCAAATGTAGAAAACCGGAAGGTTAAGAGCAGCCACACGAAAAGAAAGGGGGGGACCTCGAGATTCGCAGCCGGCCTTATCTAAAAGGCACATTTTATGAACAGAATTTGTCACTTGAAAATCACCAGCAATTTTCCAAATTTCCGGAAGCAAGAAATAGAAAATCTCGAATTTAGAGCTGGTTGTCCTTTTCCGAAAAGGACAAGCGCGACTAAATGCACAAAATCCTGGATTTAGAGCTGCTTGTCCTTTTCCGAAAAGGACAAGCGCGACTAAATGTACAAAATCCTGGATTTAGAGCTGCTTGTCCTTTTCCGAAAAGGACAAGCGCGACCAAATCTTCAAAATCCTGGATTTAGAGCTGCTTGTCCTTTTCCGAAAAGGACAAGCACGACTAAATGCACAAAATCCTGGATTTAGAGCTGCTTGTCCTTTTCCGAAAAGGACAAGCGCGACTAAATGTACACACGGGCCGGCCCTCCAGATTGTCACACCAGTCTGTCTTGTCCTTTTCCCAATTTGTGAACCCCGACAAAAATGACAATCTGGGGGCCGGCCCGTGTGTACATTTAGAGCTGCTTGTCCTTTTCCGAAAAGGACAAGCGCGACTAAATTTACAAAATCCTGGATTTAGAGCTGCTTGTCCTTTTCCGAAAAGGACAAGCGCGACTAAATGTAGAAAAACGGAAGGCTAAGAGCAGCCACACGAAAAGAAAGGGGGGGACCTCGAGATTCGCGGCCGGCCTTATTTAAAAGGCACATTTTATGAACAGAATTTGTCACTTGAAAATCACCAGCAATTTTCCAAATTTCCGGAAGCAAGAAATAGAAAATCTCGAATTTAGAGCTGGTTGTCCTTTTCCGAAAAGGACAAGCGCGACTAAATGCACAAAATCCTGGATTTAGAGCTGCTTGTCCTTTTCCGAAAAGGACAAGCGCGACTAAATCTTCAAAATCCTGGATTTAGACCTGCTTGTCCTTTTCCGAAAAGGACAAGCGCGACTAAATGCACAAAATCCTGGATTTAGAGCTGCTTGTCCTTTTCCGAAAAGGACAAGCGCGACTAAATATACACACGGGCCGGCCCTCCAGATTGTCACGCGAGTCTGTCTTGTCCTTTTCCCAATTTGTGAACGCCGACAAAAGTGACAATCTGGGCCCCCCGGCCCCCCCCGTACACACAGTGCGTTTCTGGACGCTCCGCTCGCCCCCTAAGGGGGCATCCTTGCTGTCCTTGTGGAAGCTAGTAATGGCGTTGAACTACAGCGACTGCTGTACGCGCCAATTGACTAGCGAAGCGGCCTCCACATACCTAAAAAGGCCGAGGATGCTTTCCCGAGCATTTCCGAAAGGCTGCGGCCATACTTTCGGGGTGCGTGCCACGGCCGCGCTTTGCGCGAGGATTCGTTCCTCAGTGCCACGGGCCGGGATCTTCCGTCCAACCTGTTAAAGGGAACGCGTGTACTCGCATGGCGAGTGCGCGTTACTACCGGGCTGTCGACTCCTCCGAAGTCGGCGAACCCAGCACAGGTGAAGCCTCTCTGCCATTCTTATCCGGCACGGGCTACGGAAGTAGGAGCGTGTACTGAGGGACACTCTCTGACAAGGCATTCTGAAACAAGGCTATCCCGGATTCACCATGAATCATCCATCCGGGGGGTGCCTTCAAGGATCTTCACACTCCCCATGATCAACATATACGTTAACTCAACATGTGCCCGCCAAGGTATTGCTCTGGTCGCAACTCGGCTGCAAACAAGCATGTCCACGTCTAGAGTGTGCTTGCGTCATGCTTGCGTGATGCTTGCATCGATTTCTTTGCCGAAGCCAAGGTACAATCAGCGCCGTCAGATGAGGCGAGAGCCGCCTGGCCTTTCAAGGAGTTTTAAGGGTTGTGAATGAGACTTTGCTTGCAGAGTTGTTTCGCTTATTGGGGCGTTTGGAAGGAAAACCTCTGGCAGAATTACTTCGCTTCTTGGGGCTTTAGGAATGAAGATCTCTTGCAGAATTGTTTCGCTTATTGGGGCGTTAGACGGAAAATCTCTGGCAGAATTGCTTCGCTTATTGGGGCTTCAGGAATGAAATCCTCTTGCAGAATTGTTTCGCTTATTGGGGTGTTAGACGGAGAATCTCTTGCAGAATTGTTTCGCTTATTGGGGCTCTGGCAGAATTGTTTCGCTTATTGAGGCTTCAGGAGTGGATATCTCTTGTAGAATTGTTTCGCTTATTGGGGCGTTAGGAAGGAAAACCTCTTGCAGAATTGTTTCGCTTATTGGGGCGTTAGACGGAAAATCTCTGGCAGAATTGCTTCGCTTATTGGGGCTTCAGGAATGAAATCCTCTTGTAGAATTGTTTCGCTTATTGGGGCGTTAGGAAGGAAAATCTCTTGCAGAATTGTTTCGCTTATTGGGGCGTTAGGAACCAAATTCTCTGGCAGAATTGTTTCGCTTATTGGGGCTGCAGGAGTGAATATCTCTTGCTGAATTGCTTCGTCTAGTGGGGAATTTTCTCTACGGGGCTCTTTCTGGCACACTCTTATCCGTAACAAATCGTACTCCCGGGTCTTGGTGATTCTTTCTGGCACATTCTTATCCGAGGCAAGGAAAATAGTGTCAATATCTGGGGGTGCTTGCGTCAGGCTTGTGCCATGCTTGCGCTTTCCCTGCCGAAGCCAAGGTACAGCTTGGCATCCCGCCCTTTTTGTGCCGCTGCCAAGGCACTACCAGAGGGACGGCAATGAGAAACGGCCACTAAGCTGCAATTGCACGCATGCAAGCTCGCAGTTTCCCTTTCATGTCGTACGTCAGGCCCGCTCCAAACCAAGCTGCCAGCCAAGACCTAAGGAAGATACATCCGCGATGAGAGCCCCTGCAGATGCAAGATGAGCCTCCTATATCACTGGTAAGGGGTGCCTTCAAAGACCTTCACGCTTCATCATACCATCATACTTTCCCGCACATGCATTGATTCATCACGTCACAGCCAAGGTATACCACCTTGGAATGCAATTTGGCTGCAATCAGACTTCATGTACATGTCCGCAGCCAAGGTACAGCTTTGGTCGCATCTTGACAGCAACTAGACAAAGCCATATTTGCTTTATGTTTACGTTGATTCCCTTCCAATGCCAAGGTACAACTACGCGAGGACCTCCGGAGTCCAGTTGAAAAGCCCGCCCACCACCTGACAATCTCTATCCTCGTCCATTTTACGAAGGAAATCGGTTTGGAGAGCTTGCGAATCACTTGACAATCCTCACCACCGTCCAGTTTATGAAGGAAACCGGCTTGGGAGCCCGCGAACCACCTGGCAATCGTTATTCCCGTCCATTTTATGAAGGAAATCCATTTGGCAAGCTCCCTCTTTGTTCCAGGTAGAGACATACCGTATTTCAGCCGAAATACAGCTGGGGATGTTTCACAAGGAAGGCAACAGCCGCAGGTGTGAAAACAAGCTCGGCCCGAGCATCGTTCACGAATATTTCTAGGTGTGGAGGTCGAAGCATGTAGCTTCCAGTCTTGCAAATGCTACTTGAGCATTGCATCCTGTGTTCCGCAGCAGTATCTTGCAGCTTCAAAGTTTGCATTTCCTTTCCTTCAGAGCACCCACAAGATGGACGGCCGCCGTCTGGAGTGGAGCCGGTGTTTGGAAGGCGGTCCTGGCTCGTGGTCATTGATTGACTCGGACGGCGCGGCCTTTACCACTGAAGCAGCTCCTCGATGGCATCTGCTCTTCTTTTCCACCGATCCCGTGGAGAGGCTGCAGTGCCGATTCGTCCGATGGCATCCAGCAGATGCCCAGGTTGCTGTGTTCGAAGCTGAAGAGCTGGACCATGATGCTTGGATCAGTTATCCCGCCGGCGAGGTCTACGTCCGTGAAGTGCCCTCACCCTTGGTCGTCACCTGCAGCTTGACGCCTGTCCCGCAAAATGCTGTTGACGCAGTGTTCACCACGGTGGCCGGCGGGGAGCTGCTACGAATCACCGGCATGTCAAACCCGGAAATGAAAGAGCTTGCTACATCCGCTGCCCTAGCAGCTGCAGCCCAAGGCCGTCTGCGGAGCCGCAACCAAGCAGTGTGCACGGCGTTAGACGGGCAACTGGTCACCGTGGTCCTTTCCCATGACATGTGGGACATGCTGACAGCGCAGAGCTAGAAAAGAGTCTTTTGTTTCATTCAATCAACCTATGCCGTGCACCGGCCGTGACGGAGCATCGCGGCTGGCAGCCACAGCAGCAGAAGAAAAAAAAGATGAAGGCATTTGCCACTTGCGCGACAGAGACCATGGTGGCACAGCTCATGAAGTCAGCAATCCTGCCACTGCCTGTTGAACTCGGTGATTAAGCTTTCGATTCATGGCAGGCGTTGAGGCTCAGCTTTTGTTGCACAGATCTTTAGCTTCGCATTTCGCGACCATGGCACGCTGTCAGCGTTGCGGAGTGGGCGCGCGCAGCGGCCGAGGACAGGGCTGGTGCAGCGACCCGCAATGCCGGCAAGATGAGGCTTGGTGCCAGTCTTGTCTTGTAAAGAGCAGTCGTCAGCAAGATGCCAGCTGTTCACTGCAGGCAGAAAGGGCACTGTCGCAGGAGGCCCGGAGCCCGTCCTATGCAAGGAGCGGGCAATTACAGCAGCTCCATCTTGACAGGAACGCCCTAGGGGACTGCACCTGGACAGGGCGTGGTGCCCGCAACTCAGCGCCCGACAGCTTGAGCCTCGCCACCAGCCTGTCCCTGCACATCATCAGGCTCTTCCTATTCCTCGGGCAAACCCACAAGACTCCTGCAAAAGCTTCTGTGTGGTTACAGGCGCTGCTCTCAGGTAAGAACACCTTCGTCAGCGTTTCATGTGCCCATTTACGAGAACTTGAAGCAGGCTGCGAGACACACCAAGTTCAGAGCAGAACAAGGCCACTGCCTTCCTTCCTGGCCCAAGCCTCAAGAAGCCCTGCGCCTCTTTACATCACGGGCACGTACTTGCTGGAAGGTCCGCCCCCCGAGCACGCAGATGCCCCAAACTCGGGAGATAGTGGCTGCTGAAAGGCATGTACCACACCGGCCGTCCAGCGATCAAACATCGAAACCTGCCTGAGGTCCCCTTCAGCCTGGCGTACATGGTCTCCCGTCGCTAGCTCAAGTATCAACGGCTCCAGCACCTGCCACGCACTGAACACAAGCCTCTTCAGTTTCCCATCCAGAGGTCCTTTCATTGGCACCTCGTGGACGCTGAGCAACAAGCAGCGAAACAGATTGCAACACGCCGGGGCCCAAGTTGCCTCATGACAAGTCAAGCTAGGCGCGGAATTCTCCCTGCGAAGCAAACGCCAGAGCAGCGTGGCGTAGCTGCTCTGGTGCGCGCGCAGGCCCTTTGCGGCAACACCTCCGCCTCCAGCACGCGAAAGGCCGGAGATCCCAGCAAACGCCAGCCTGTCGTCTTCGTCACACCGACCGTGCAGTACTGAGGTGTGTCAGCGGTGTGGCGTGGGAACCAGAAGCGGCCGAGGACGAGGGTGGTGCAGTGATCCTCAGTGCCGCAAAGCAGAAAAGGAGGAGCGTGAAGCAGAGGAGAGGGCCAAGAAAACAGCTCGGCAGCAACAGCGCTGTGCGAAGGGGGCCGGAAGCCGTGGACCCAAGCCTAGGGAAGACAGCTATCGAGCACAGAGGCGCGAACTTCAAGCTGAACGTGCTGATGAAGGAGTGGGTGCTCGTGGGCCCAAGCCCGCGGAGAACAGCTATCGAGCACAGAGGCGCGAACTTCAAGCTGAACGTGCTGATGAAGCTGAAGGAGTGGGTGCTCGTGGGCCCAAGCCCGCGGAGGACAGTCGTCGAGCACGGAGGCGCGAACTTCAAGCTGAACGCGCTGATGAAGCTGAAGGAGTGGGTGCTCGTGGGCCCAAGCCCGCGGAGGACAGTCGTCGAGCACGGAGGCGCGAACTTCAAGCTGAACGCGCTGATGAAGGAGTGGGCAGTCGCGGGCCCAAGCCAATTGCCACGGAGGTACAGCAGCAGGGCTACCCATTCCCAGACGAAGATGTGCTGACGTCGGAAAAGGTGGAGGCCAACTACCTGGCATTCACACGGAGCTGGGGCCGCTTTGGCCTGTCCAGGGTGTGCGAGTCGTGCCGCACCTTCACAACCGGCAAACACTGCAGACCAGCAAAGGAGACAGGCAGGATGCTCTGCAAGAATTGCCGAGAAAAGACCACCAAGATCATCTTGCCGCCTCCGCCGGCAATCCCCGAAGCGCTCCAGTGCCTGCAGCCCATCGAGCAGCACCTTCTCGCCATGGCCCGGATTTCCCAAGTCCTGCTCGACAAGCTTCCCGCAGGCGGCCCGAGCGCACAGTGGGGCCGCATGTATGCAGTGCTGATGGACGAACCATGCATCTGCAACGTTTTGGAGGGAGCAACGATCGAGGATGACGGCACAGTCTCGGTGGAGGGCATCCACGGCGCGACCACTTCGCCAGCGCGCCTGGACAGCTTGTTTGCAGGTCTGCAGGAGCTCAAGGCCCACCACCGCCTGTATCGGGAAAGCGCTGCCGTGGACGAGGCCTTGGCAAGAATGGCCACGATCCTAGCTAACAGGGGGCTTCCATCCACAACTGCAGCGGTGCGTGCAGACCCCGAAGCCTGCCGAGGGCGCCAAACGGGGGAGTCCGGTGGCTCACACTCCCCGGCCTCGGCGGCGGAAGCATTGCACTCCGAAGATGAGGAAGCGCAGGAAGAAGATTTGGAGATGACGTACATGATCCCCAAAGAGTTCAGAGCTCCCAGAGCCGAAACACAAGATCTGCAAAGGACCCGGCGCATCGCAGAGCTCAGCGACGACATGGACGTCAAGTTCTTCCCGCACCTCTTTCCCACCGGTGAAGGCGGATGGAAGGAAGAGTACGGCAGCTTCTCCCAATACGCCCGCAAGCGGCTGCTGGGCCCCGATCCGCGCTTCGAGGCGTCCGCTGGGTATATCATGTGGCTATTGGAAATGCACCTCAAGAAGCGTCTTTCGGGCAACGTGAACGTCAGGATCGGCGGCCAGCAGGTTTCCAGCAAAAGCAACAGGCACCGGGGCGGCAAGGGGCAGGTCTTCGCGGCCCTCCGGGACATCCCTGGAACAAGCTCGTATGTGTATGCCAAGAGAGGCGTCGCAATCAACATGTACGAGCAGCTTGGCACACCCAACTTCTTCATGACCCTCACCTGCCACGCCCGGCAGCCCGACATCCTCCTCGCCGTCATCATGGCACGGCTGCTGCGCCTGCGACCAGAAAGTCCGCCGAAAGAGACCGAATACCAAGCCGCACAAATCTTGCACTGCTACCAGGCCGACGAAGACTTCACCTGGGACGGTTTGTCACCGAACCAGCTCTGCAATCAGCACCCGGCAGTTGTGGCGAGACAATTCATGCACCAGGTGACTCAGCTGATGTATTGGCTCTCTGCCGAGCGCGAAACCAAGAGTCACCTTGACGAAGACGTGGATGTGGAGGACGAGCCTGCCAGAGGAACGCCTGGAGAGGAGGACGACTTTGTTCAGGCACCAGCTACGGATGCGGCGGGCAGACACCGCCGAGTCTTCAAGGACCGGCCGCCCTTCAGAGTGCTCGACTACATCATCCGCATCGAGTGGCAAAAGAGGGGCTACCCGCATGCTCACATCCTCCTGTGGACGGTGGAGATAGAGACCAGCAAGGAACGCAAGGAACAGGAGAAAGCGCCCGAAGCGGAAGCCAAGCCCGACTGGTCAGACGAAGAAGCCATGGAGACCTTCATGCCAACCTGCGCTGAGGACTTGTGCGACAAGCATATCTGCACCAAATCGGCGTTTACGTGGAGGCAATCGACGAAAGTCCGGCCCAGGGATCTAGAAGTGAACGCGAAGCTGGCCGAGCTGCTGGTGCACAAGCACACCAAGTATTGCGGTATCAAGACGCACGGCGCTTGCCGCTTCGGCTTTCCCCACCCGCCCGAGGAGAAGACCAGGCGCCGCACCTCCCAGGAGAAGTACGCAAACAGCCGCTGGAAAAGCAGCTTGGCGGTGAGGCGTGCCCAGTCCGACACCATGATGGGACAGTACAATATAAAGATCCTGCGACGCTGGCGGGCTAGCATGGACCTCCAAGTCATCTGCGAGCTCACCAGTGCTAGCCGATACATCCTCGGCTATGCCATGAAGTCGGAGCAGGACCGGGAGGCGCAGCGGAGGGTGGAGAAGATCGTTGCCAACCTCGCCCAGAGCAGCACCAACGACGCCGGCCTCAACAACCAGCAGGTCTACAAAGCCGCCCACGCCGCACTGCAGGGCCGAACTACGTCCACCTTCGAAGCCTGCCACCTGCTACTGGGCTATTCTGTGGTCGAGTTTTCGAGGGACAACGAGTGGATACAGGTGGGCCCTCCCGAAACCTGGACCCTGTCGGTGCCCAAGAACCAGGAGAGCGCAGCCTTGCACGCCCCAGAAAAATACCGCCGCGACAAGCTGGACCGGGACCAGTACATGCCCGTGGCACAGAAGCGGTACAGGGAGATGCAGCTGGCTTTCGGGGAGCAGGAGGTGGAGCTGCCGGTGGAAGGTGGCAGAACCACATGGTGCAAATTCGCGGACATGATCTTCCTGGACTTCTGCGCGGGCTTCAAATTCGTCGGGGTGGAATGTCCGGTCGCCCGAAAGCGACCAGCCATCGTCGCTTACCAAAACTTCAGTCCTGACCTTGAACCGGAAGCTTTCTACTTCTCCAAGCTCCTGCTGCATGTTGTCTGGGCGAAGCCCGGAGACTGGCTACGCAACGAGGACGGCGGTAGCCACGCAGCAGCCTTCCAGCGCATTGCTCGCGATATGGACGGGCATCCGGACTTCCTCCGGTCCAAATGCTTCCCGCAGATGGACGGTACCGTCAATGCCGCCCGAAAGATGCAGGCCGTCCAGGCGGCCATGTACATGAAGGCCAAAATGCATCCGGCTCACGCGCGGGACGGATGGGCCAATAGCAAGGTTGCCCAGGACAACTACGAGGACTCCCTTAAGATCATGGAAGCCTTAAAGGAGCGGCACGGGGACGACATCGACTTTTTGGCACCAGACCACGTGCCGACAGGCGCTGCCGGCGACGCCTTCGCGCCAGTGGACGGCGGCGAGGAGGCCTTCGAGATGCTCACGACCGAAAGCCCAAGCCCGGAGACGCAGCACCAGCGCCGAGCCATGGAGTACATCATACAGTATGCCCTGAACCGGCCCAACACCAAGGACACCAACAACAGCGAGCGCCTTCGCATGCTACTGCATGGGCCGGGCGGCTCGGGCAAGTCCGTGGTGGTGCGCGCCGCAGCCCACATGCTCAGACAGGGCGGCACAGGCACCATCATCGCAGCGCCGACTGGGGTGGCGGCCTGGAACCTGAATGGCATCACACTCCACGCCTGCGCCTTGCTGCCGGTGGTCAATAGAAGCTACGGCAAGGCTTGCGACCTGCCGCTTCCAAGCGGTCCGCAGCTGGCAAGCCTGCAGAGCATCTGGAAACTGGTTTCGGTGCTCTTCATCGACGAAATGAGCTTCATTTCTTCCTGGCTCCTGGAACGTCTCGACCAGCATCTCCGTCTGGCGAGAGATATGCCGCAGGTTTGCTTTGGAGGCGTGCATGTGGTCTTGTCGGGCGACCTCTTTCAGCTGCCACCACCCGGGGGCCTCCCGTCCTTCCACAGCTACCTGTGGAACATGTTTGAGCTGTGCGAGCTCGAGGGCAACCAACGAGCGGCGAAGGACCCGAGGTGGGCAGCACTCCTGGCCCGCGTGCGGATAGGGAAGTGGACGGAGGAGGACATCCAAGAGCTGTGCGGCATGGTGGTGACGAAGAAGGGCGGCAAGCAGCCTGCTCCCAAGGCAGTGCACCTGTATCCCACCCGCCAGGCGGTCAGGCAAAGCAACCGGCAGTACATGGAAGACCACATCCACAGGACCAAGACTCGTCTGTACGAGTGCCCTGCCGTGGATACCAGCCTCAGCACCGGGGCGCCACTATCCACGGAGGCAGCGTGGGCCGAAGAGGAGAACACCGGAGGATTGGCGGCGCTGCTTGAGCTTGCGGTCGGCGTCCGTGTCATGCTCAAACGCAACCTGGACGTACAGGACGGCTTGGTCAACGGGGCCTGTGGCTTCGTCGAGGAGATTGAAGCGGACGAGGAAACGGGCGAGGTCGACAACGTCTGGGTCACCTTCGAGAAGAACGCCGGCGCCAAGTGGCTGGCAGAGAATCAGTGCGACCACGTTGCGATTTCCCGCATGTCGGTAACCTTTTTCGACAAAGATGGCAAGAAAGCATCCAGGCTGCAGTTCCCGCTCGTCCTCGCCAAGGCCACCACCATCCACAAAAGCCAAGCGGCCACCTTGCACGACGGCGCCCACTCGCGCCTGGATGCAACATGCAAACAGCCAGGTCAGGCTTATGTGGCTCTGAGCCGATGCCCAAGACAATCCCTCTGCACCTTGGAGCTCTTCAACCCCAAGGCGCTTTGCTTTAACGAGCACGCCGACTGGGCACTGACCACATTGAAACTCCAGCAGGCCGAAAGAGAGGGATCTCCGTTGTGGAACCAACTCTTCAGGCCCCCTGACAGCAAGGATTTCTACAAGGCCCGCCTGGCCCAGATGGGCGCCCCAGATTGGGCCGCGATGAAGAAGGGCTTGGAAGAGTCGGCGCTGCCTTGGTGCTGTCCGCAATGTGGCAAGGAAGTCCCTGACAACAAGGCCGACATCAAGCAACACCAGAAGCATTGCACAGCCAAAGCCCACCGCAGAACCAGAGGCAGGAACGCAGAAACCAAGGCCAAGGCTGCAGCCAAGGCCAAAGCCAAGCGCACGGCAACCGCCAAAGGCAAAGTCCACAGCAAAGCCAAAGCAGGGGCAGACAGCAGCAGCCTCAGCGGGAAGCGTGGGGCAGGTGAGTCAACAGCTGCGAAGCATGGAAGCAGTCCAGAACAAAATGGAGAGCAGCAACCAGAAGGAGTACAGCAGCTCGAGGGAGTCGCCTGCTATTTCGAGAGGCAGGAGGAGCTCAGGTGCGGCATCCATGCGCTCAACAATGCCTTGGGCGCTTGCCACTTCAATGTCGTCGACCTCGAAGCGGCAGCAGCAACGTTCCTCGAGGAGAATTGGGAACTCGCAGATGACCCAAGCCTGCACCTGGGTCCTGGAGGCGACTATTCCATTGAAGTGCTCCTGATGGCCGTGCGGACCAAGGCCATGCAAGCCTTCGACCGTCTCTGCTGGGAGATGTCAGACAGGCGAGCCCTGTGCAGTCAGGATCTGCGCGGATGCCTGGGCGCTATACAAAACCACGAAGGCCGGCACTGGGTTGCTCTCAAGCATACAGGAGACGACCAGTTCCTCTACTTGGACTCCCTGAAGCAGGGACCGACTTTGCTCTCCCGCGCTGAACTGGAAGCATCCCTCCGGCAACACCCGACATACTCAATTCGATCAATATGAGAGGAAAGTGGCAGCAGCTAGCAGCTGCAAAGTCCCAACACAAGTGTGTCGGTTGCATCCATGGCACCAGCGCCGTGCGTTGCTGCTACTAGCCGCACCAGCACAGTCCAGCAGTGGCAAAACCAAAATGTATGAGCGACCCGAGTTCATGCATGCCTCATGAGAAATGTCTTGTGCTGCTAGACATGACCTCACAGACCATGTCATGTCAAACGCACAGATCTCATGCTTGAAAAGACACATATTCATGTCTGCTTACCGCAGATGCTTCGTGAGTGCTCAAATGGGATTGGCGGGCTTGCAATGGTAGAATGTCACCAGGCGCACAGCTGAGAAATCCTATCTTCCTGCAAAATTATCTTTCACGTGCATGCTCCAGGAGGTCGACAACAACCTACCGTGACAGCTGAATCCTGAGCGCTTTGGCAGCAGTCAATCCGAAAGCCCCAGAGCAGGCTTACAAGCCCAGGCCCCAAACCCAGGCTCCAGGCACCAGCCCCAAAGCTCCAGACCCCAAATCCAGGCTCCAGACGGCCTGGTCCCAAATCCAGGTCCGAGTCCCAAATCCAGGCCCAGGCCCCAAATCCAGGCACCAGGGCAGCAGGGCAGGGCAGGGCAGGGGGTACAGGGCAGCACAGAGGGCGGGCAGGGGGGCAGGGGGCAAGACAGGGGGCAGGGGGCAGGCGCAGGGGGCAGGGGGCAGGGGGCAGGCTGCCAAATGTTGGAAAAAGCCTCTATTTCGAAGCAAAACCAAAAAAAGAAACCCGCACAAAACCCGCCAAAACCCGCCAAAACCCGGCCAAAACCTCGGACCTAAACCCTATACCTTCTATAAACCCTAAACCCTAAACCCTAAACCCTAAACCCTAAACCCTAAACCCTAAACCCTAAACCCTAAACCCTAAACCCTAAACCCTAAACCCTAAACCCTAAACCCTAAACCCTAAACCCTAAACCCTAAACCCTCAAGAGCAGGATAAATAGAAATTGTATGTGCAGCTTCGTTAGAAAGCGAGCCTTTGCAGCTTTTCATAGAGCGAGCCTTGTAAATCACCAATGGCAGCAATAAGCATTATACGAAGAAGGGCACAAGGCAGCAATAAACATTGTACGAAGAAGGGCACAGGGCAGAGGGCAGGGCAGGGAGCAGAGCCCGAAACAGTCCCCACGAAAGCCCGAAATAGTCCCCAGAAAAGCTTGGAACACTGCCCAGAAATCCCGGAGCCTTTGCAGCTTTTCATAGAGCGAGCCTTGTAAATCACCAATGGCAGCAATAAGCATTATACGAAGAAGGGCACAAGGCAGCAATAAACATTGTACGAAGAAGGGCACAGGGCAGAGGGCAGGGCAGGGAGCAGAGCCCGAAACAGTCCCCACGAAAGCCCGAAATAGTCCCAGAAAAGCTTGGAACACTGCCCAGAAATCCCGAAACAATTCCCACAAGAACCCGAAACAGTCCCCGCCAGAGCCCGAAACAGTCCCCGCGAGAGCCTTCAAATTGTCACAGCATGACAATCTGGGGGGGGTGGGGGGGCCCAGATTGTCACGGCGTGACAATCTGGGCGGCCCCGACCGCACGAAGAGTGTGACGCGGGCGGGGTTCGGAGGGGCTTCAAATTGTCACAGCATGACAATTTGGGGGGGTGGGGGGGCCCAGATTGTCATGGCGTGACAATCTGGGCGGCCGCGACCGCACGAAGAGTGTGACGCAGGTGGGGGCCGAAGGGGCCTCAAATTGTCACGGCGTGACAATCTGGATTGTCACGGTGTGACAATCTGGGGGAGGAAGGGGGCGGAGATTGTCACGACATGACAATCTCTCCCCCGCCATCGCCCCCAGATTGTCACCAGGTGACAATCTGGCCCCCAAAATTGTCATGACGTGACAATCTCCCTCCCTGCCCCCCCCCCTCAGATTGTCACGGCATGACAATCTAAATTGTCATCCCGCGACAATCTTTTGGGAGGCAGGGCGTGAGAATCGGGGCGGCCCGGATACACACAGTGCGCTTTTAGGGTTCGCATTTGCCCCCGAAAATGGCGGGGTAATGGCATCCTTGTGGAAGGAGGGTGGCCCAACCGTAGCATGGCTGCGGCGAACCATTCTTCCGAACCGGCCTCCACATACCTAAAAAGGGCCGAGGATGTCTTCCCGAGCACTTCCGAAAGGCTGCGGCCACACTTTCGGGGTGCGTGCCACGGACGCGCTTTGCGCGAGGATTCGTTCCTCAGTGCCACGGGCCGGGATCTTCCGTCCAACCTGTTAAAGGGAACGCGTGTACTCGCATGGCGAGTGCACGTTATTACCGGGCTGTCGACTCCTCCGAAGTCGGCGAACCCAGCACAGGTGAAGCCTCTCTGCCATTCTTATCCGGCACGGGCTACGGAAGTAGGAGCGTGTACTGAGGGACACTCTCTGACAAGGCATCCTAAAACAAGGCTGTCCCGGATTCACCATGAACCATCCATCCGGGGGGTGCCTTCAAGGATCTTCACACTCCCCATGATCAACATGTTCGCTCTCTCAACATGTGCTCGCCAAGGTACAGCTCTGGTCGCAACTCGGCTGCAATCCAACATGTCCACGCGAAGGAAACAGGCCCCGTGGAGCCCGAAACAGTCCCGACGAGAGCTCGAAGCAGTACCCGCCAGAGCCCGAAGCAATCCCCGCCACAGCCCGAAACAGTCCCCGCCAGAGCCCGAAACAGTCCCCGCGAGAGCCCGAAACAGTCCAAAAGGACAAGCGCGATTAAATGTACACAATCCTGGATTTAGAGCTGCTTGTCTTTTTCCGAAAAGGACAAACGCGACTCCGGCCCCCAGGACGCGAGGAGTGTGACGCACGCGGGGGCCGGAGGGGCCCCAAATTGTAACGGCGTCGCGTTCTGGGCGGCTCAGATTGTCATGGCGTCGCGTTTTGAGGGGGCCCCGGAGCACGAGGAGTGTGACGCACGGGGGGCCGGACGGACGGTGCCGGAGGTTTTAGAGCGGCTTGTCCTTTTTGCGAAAAGGACAAGCGCGACTAAATGCACAAGCTCCTGGATTTAGAGCTGCTTGGCCTTTTCGGAAAAGGACAAGCGCGATTAAATCTACACCATCCTGGATTCAGAGCTGCTTGTCCTTTTCCGAAAAGGACAAACGCGACTCCGGCCCCCAGGACGCAAGGAGTGTGACGCACGCGGGGGCCGGAGGGGCCCCAAATTGTCACGGCGTCGCGTTCTGGGCCGCTCAGATTGTCATGGTGTCGCGTTTTGGGGGGGCGGTGCCGGAGGTTTTAGAGCTGCTTGTCCTTTTCCGAAAAGGACAAATGCGACTAAATGCACAAAATCCTGGATTTAGAGCTGCTTGTCCTTTTCCGAAAAGGACAAGCGCGACTCCGGCCCCCAGGACGCGAGGAGTGTGACGCACACGGGGGCCGGAGGGGCTCCAAATTGTCACGGCGTCGCGTTCTGGGCGGCTCAGATTGTCATGGCGTCGCGTTTTGGGAGGACGGTGCCGGAGGTTTTAGAGCTGCTTGTCCTTTTCCGAAAAGGACAAGCGCGACTAAATGCACAAAATCCTGGATTTAGAGCTGCTTGTCCTTTTCCGAAAAGGACAAGCACGACTAAATGCACAAAATCCTGGATTTAGAGCTGCTTGTCCTTTTCCGAAAAGGACAAGCGCGACTAAATGTACACACGGGCCGGCCCTCCAGATTGTCACGCGAGTCTGTCTTGTCCTTTTCCCAATTTGTGAACCCCGACAAAAATGACAATCTGGGGGCCGGCCCGTGTGTACATTTAGAGCTGCTTGTCCTTTTCCGAAAAGGACAAGCGCGACTAAATCTACAAAATCCTGGATTTAGAGCTGCTTGTCCTTTTCCGAAAAGGACAAGCGCGACCAAATGTAGAAAACCGGAAGGTTAAGAGCAGCCACACGAAAAGAAAGGGGGGGACCTCGAGATTCGCAGCCGGCCTTATCTAAAAGGCACATTTTATGAACAGAATTTGTCACTTGAAAATCACCAGCAATTTTCCAAATTTCCGGAAGCAAGAAATAGAAAATCTCGAATTTAGAGCTGGTTGTCCTTTTCCGAAAAGGACAAGCGCGACTAAATGCACAAAATCCTGGATTTAGAGCTGCTTGTCCTTTTCCGAAAAGGACAAGCGCGACTAAATGTACAAAATCCTGGATTTAGAGCTGCTTGTCCTTTTCCGAAAAGGACAAGCGCGACTAAATCTTCAAAATCCTGGATTTAGAGCTGCTTGTCCTTTTCCGAAAAGGACAAGCACGACTAAATGCACAAAATCCTGGATTTAGAGCTGCTTGTCCTTTTCCGAAAAGGACAAGCGCGACTAAATGTACACACGGGCCGGCCCTCCAGATTGTCACACCAGTCTGTCTTGTCCTTTTCCCAATTTGTGAACCCCGACAAAAATGACAATCTGGGGGCCGGCCCGTGTGTACATTTAGAGCTGCTTGTCCTTTTCCGAAAAGGACAAGCGCGACTAAATTTACAAAATCCTGGATTTAGAGCTGCTTGTCCTTTTCCGAAAAGGACAAGCGCGACTAAATGTAGAAAAACGGAAGGCTAAGAGCAGCCACACGAAAAGAAAGGGGGGGACCTCGAGATTCGCGGCCGGCCTTATTTAAAAGGCACATTTTATGAACAGAATTTGTCACTTGAAAATCACCAGCAATTTTCCAAATTTCCGGAAGCAAGAAATAGAAAATCTCGAATTTAGATTTAGAGCTGGTTGTCCTTTTCCGAAAAGGACAAGCGCGACTAAATGCACAAAATCCTGGATTTAGAGCTGCTTGTCCTTTTCCGAAAAGGACAAGCGCGACTAAATGCACAAAATCCTGGATTTAGAGCTGCTTGTCCTTTTCCGAAAAGGACAAGCGCGACTAAATATACACACGGGCCGGCCCTCCAGATTGTCACGCGAGTCTGTCTTGTCCTTTTCCCAATTTGTGAACGCCGACAAAAGTGACAATCTGGGCCCCCCGGCCCCCCCCGTACACACAGTGCGTTTCTGGACGCTCCGCTCGCCCCCTAAGGGGGCATCCTTGCTGTCCTTGTGGAAGCTAGTAATGGCGTTGAACTACAGCGACTGCTGTACGCGCCAATTGACTAGCGAAGCGGCCTCCACATACCTAAAAAGGCCGAGGATGCTTTCCCGAGCATTTCCGAAAGGCTGCGGCCATACTTTCGGGGTGCGTGCCACGGCCGCGCTTTGCGCGAGGATTCGTTCCTCAGTGCCACGGGCCGGGATCTTCCGTCCAACCTGTTAAAGGGAACGCGTGTACTCGCATGGCGAGTGCGCGTTACTACCGGGCTGTCGACTCCTCCGAAGTCGGCGAACCCAGCACAGGTGAAGCCTCTCTGCCATTCTTATCCGGCACGGGCTACGGAAGTAGGAGCGTGTACTGAGGGACACTCTCTGACAAGGCATTCTGAAACAAGGCTATCCCGGATTCACCATGAATCATCCATCCGGGGGGTGCCTTCAAGGATCTTCACACTCCCCATGATCAACATATACGTTAACTCAACATGTGCCCGCCAAGGTATTGCTCTGGTCGCAACTCGGCTGCAAACAAGCATGTCCACGTCTAGAGTGTGCTTGCGTCATGCTTGCGTGATGCTTGCATCGATTTCTTTGCCGAAGCCAAGGTACAATCAGCGCCGTCAGATGAGGCGAGAGCCGCCTGGCCTTTCAAGGAGTTTTAAGGGTTGTGAATGAGACTTTGCTTGCAGAGTTGTTTCGCTTATTGGGGCGTTTGGAAGGAAAACCTCTGGCAGAATTACTTCGCTTCTTGGGGCTTTAGGAATGAAGATCTCTTGCAGAATTGTTTCGCTTATTGGGGCGTTAGACGGAAAATCTCTGGCAGAATTGCTTCGCTTATTGGGGCTTCAGGAATGAAAGCAGAATGAAATCCTCTTGCAGAATTGTTTCGCTTATTGGGGTGTTAGACGGAGAATCTCTTGCAGAATTGTTTCGCTTATTGGGGCTCTGGCAGAATTGTTTCGCTTATTGAGGCTTCAGGAGTGGATATCTCTTGTAGAATTGTTTCGCTTATTGGGGCGTTAGGAAGGAAAACCTCTTGCAGAATTGTTTCGCTTATTGGGGCGTTAGACGGAAAATCTCTGGCAGAATTGCTTCGCTTATTGGGGCTTCAGGAATGAAATCCTCTTGTAGAATTGTTTCGCTTATTGGGGCGTTAGGAAGGAAAATCTCTTGCAGAATTGTTTCGCTTATTGGGGCGTTAGGAACCAAATTCTCTGGCAGAATTGTTTCGCTTATTGGGGCTGCAGGAGTGAATATCTCTTGCTGAATTGCTTCGTCTAGTGGGGAATTTTCTCTACGGGGCTCTTTCTGGCACACTCTTATCCGTAACAAATCGTACTCCCGGGTCTTGGTGATTCTTTCTGGCACATTCTTATCCGAGGCAAGGAAAATAGTGTCAATATCTGGGGGTGCTTGCGTCAGGCTTGTGCCATGCTTGCGCTTTCCCTGCCGAAGCCAAGGTACAGCTTGGCATCCCGCCCTTTTTGTGCCGCTGCCAAGGCACTACCAGAGGGACGGCAATGAGAAACGGCCACTAAGCTGCAATTGCACGCATGCAAGCTCGCAGTTTCCCTTTCATGTCGTACGTCAGGCCCGCTCCAAACCAAGCTGCCAGCCAAGACCTAAGGAAGATACATCCGCGATGAGAGCCCCTGCAGATGCAAGATGAGCCTCCTATATCACTGGTAAGGGGTGCCTTCAAAGACCTTCACGCTTCATCATACCATCATACTTTCCCGCACATGCATTGATTCATCACGTCACAGCCAAGGTATACCACCTTGGAATGCAATTTGGCTGCAATCAGACTTCATGTACATGTCCGCAGCCAAGGTACAGCTTTGGTCGCATCTTGACAGCAACTAGACAAAGCCATATTTGCTTTATGTTTACGTTGATTCCCTTCCAATGCCAAGGTACAACTACGCGAGGACCTCCGGAGTCCAGTTGAAAAGCCCGCCCACCACCTGACAATCTCTATCCTCGTCCATTTTACGAAGGAAATCGGTTTGGAGAGCTTGCGAATCACTTGACAATCCTCACCACCGTCCAGTTTATGAAGGAAACCGGCTTGGGAGCCCGCGAACCACCTGGCAATCGTTATTCCCGTCCATTTTATGAAGGAAATCCATTTGGCAAGCTCCCTCTTTGTTCCAGGTAGAGACATACCGTATTTCAGCCGAAATACAGCTGGGGATGTTTCACAAGGAAGGCAACAGCCGCAGGTGTGAAAACAAGCTCGGCCCGAGCATCGTTCACGAATATTTCTAGGTGTGGAGGTCGAAGCATGTAGCTTCCAGTCTTGCAAATGCTACTTGAGCATTGCATCCTGTGTTCCGCAGCAGTATCTTGCAGCTTCAAAGTTTGCATTTCCTTTCCTTCAGAGCACCCACAAGATGGACGGCCGCCGTCTGGAGTGGAGCCGGTGTTTGGAAGGCGGTCCTGGCTCGTGGTCATTGATTGACTCGGACGGCGCGGCCTTTACCACTGAAGCAGCTCCTCGATGGCATCTGCTCTTCTTTTCCACCGATCCCGTGGAGAGGCTGCAGTGCCGATTCGTCCGATGGCATCCAGCAGATGCCCAGGTTGCTGTGTTCGAAGCTGAAGAGCTGGACCATGATGCTTGGATCAGTTATCCCGCCGGCGAGGTCTACGTCCGTGAAGTGCCCTCACCCTTGGTCGTCACCTGCAGCTTGACGCCTGTCCCGCAAAATGCTGTTGACGCAGTGTTCACCACGGTGGCCGGCGGGGAGCTGCTACGAATCACCGGCATGTCAAACCCGGAAATGAAAGAGCTTGCTACATCCGCTGCCCTAGCAGCTGCAGCCCAAGGCCGTCTGCGGAGCCGCAACCAAGCAGTGTGCACGGCGTTAGACGGGCAACTGGTCACCGTGGTCCTTTCCCATGACATGTGGGACATGCTGACAGCGCAGAGCTAGAAAAGAGTCTTTTGTTTCATTCAATCAACCTATGCCGTGCACCGGCCGTGACGGAGCATCGCGGCTGGCAGCCACAGCAGCAGAAGAAAAAAAAGATGAAGGCATTTGCCACTTGCGCGACAGAGACCATGGTGGCACAGCTCATGAAGTCAGCAATCCTGCCACTGCCTGTTGAACTCGGTGATTAAGCTTTCGATTCATGGCAGGCGTTGAGGCTCAGCTTTTGTTGCACAGATCTTTAGCTTCGCATTTCGCGACCATGGCACGCTGTCAGCGTTGCGGAGTGGGCGCGCGCAGCGGCCGAGGACAGGGCTGGTGCAGCGACCCGCAATGCCGGCAAGATGAGGCTTGGTGCCAGTCTTGTCTTGTAAAGAGCAGTCGTCAGCAAGATGCCAGCTGTTCACTGCAGGCAGAAAGGGCACTGTCGCAGGAGGCCCGGAGCCCGTCCTATGCAAGGAGCGGGCAATTACAGCAGCTCCATCTTGACAGGAACGCCCTAGGGGACTGCACCTGGACAGGGCGTGGTGCCCGCAACTCAGCGCCCGACAGCTTGAGCCTCGCCACCAGCCTGTCCCTGCACATCATCAGGCTCTTCCTATTCCTCGGGCAAACCCACAAGACTCCTGCAAAAGCTTCTGTGTGGTTACAGGCGCTGCTCTCAGGTAAGAACACCTTCGTCAGCGTTTCATGTGCCCATTTACGAGAACTTGAAGCAGGCTGCGAGACACACCAAGTTCAGAGCAGAACAAGGCCACTGCCTTCCTTCCTGGCCCAAGCCTCAAGAAGCCCTGCGCCTCTTTACATCACGGGCACGTACTTGCTGGAAGGTCCGCCCCCCGAGCACGCAGATGCCCCAAACTCGGGAGATAGTGGCTGCTGAAAGGCATGTACCACACCGGCCGTCCAGCGATCAAACATCGAAACCTGCCTGAGGTCCCCTTCAGCCTGGCGTACATGGTCTCCCGTCGCTAGCTCAAGTATCAACGGCTCCAGCACCTGCCACGCACTGAACACAAGCCTCTTCAGTTTCCCATCCAGAGGTCCTTTCATTGGCACCTCGTGGACGCTGAGCAACAAGCAGCGAAACAGATTGCAACACGCCGGGGCCCAAGTTGCCTCATGACAAGTCAAGCTAGGCGCGGAATTCTCCCTGCGAAGCAAACGCCAGAGCAGCGTGGCGTAGCTGCTCTGGTGCGCGCGCAGGCCCTTTGCGGCAACACCTCCGCCTCCAGCACGCGAAAGGCCGGAGATCCCAGCAAACGCCAGCCTGTCGTCTTCGTCACACCGACCGTGCAGTACTGAGGTGTGTCAGCGGTGTGGCGTGGGAACCAGAAGCGGCCGAGGACGAGGGTGGTGCAGTGATCCTCAGTGCCGCAAAGCAGAAAAGGAGGAGCGTGAAGCAGAGGAGAGGGCCAAGAAAACAGCTCGGCAGCAACAGCGCTGTGCGAAGGGGGCCGGAAGCCGTGGACCCAAGCCTAGGGAAGACAGCTATCGAGCACAGAGGCGCGAACTTCAAGCTGAACGTGCTGATGAAGGAGTGGGTGCTCGTGGGCCCAAGCCCGCGGAGAACAGCTATCGAGCACAGAGGCGCGAACTTCAAGCTGAACGTGCTGATGAAGCTGAAGGAGTGGGTGCTCGTGGGCCCAAGCCCGCGGAGGACAGTCGTCGAGCACGGAGGCGCGAACTTCAAGCTGAACGCGCTGATGAAGCTGAAGGAGTGGGTGCTCGTGGGCCCAAGCCCGCGGAGGACAGTCGTCGAGCACGGAGGCGCGAACTTCAAGCTGAACGCGCTGATGAAGGAGTGGGCAGTCGCGGGCCCAAGCCAATTGCCACGGAGGTACAGCAGCAGGGCTACCCATTCCCAGACGAAGATGTGCTGACGTCGGAAAAGGTGGAGGCCAACTACCTGGCATTCACACGGAGCTGGGGCCGCTTTGGCCTGTCCAGGGTGTGCGAGTCGTGCCGCACCTTCACAACCGGCAAACACTGCAGACCAGCAAAGGAGACAGGCAGGATGCTCTGCAAGAATTGCCGAGAAAAGACCACCAAGATCATCTTGCCGCCTCCGCCGGCAATCCCCGAAGCGCTCCAGTGCCTGCAGCCCATCGAGCAGCACCTTCTCGCCATGGCCCGGATTTCCCAAGTCCTGCTCGACAAGCTTCCCGCAGGCGGCCCGAGCGCACAGTGGGGCCGCATGTATGCAGTGCTGATGGACGAACCATGCATCTGCAACGTTTTGGAGGGAGCAACGATCGAGGATGACGGCACAGTCTCGGTGGAGGGCATCCACGGCGCGACCACTTCGCCAGCGCGCCTGGACAGCTTGTTTGCAGGTCTGCAGGAGCTCAAGGCCCACCACCGCCTGTATCGGGAAAGCGCTGCCGTGGACGAGGCCTTGGCAAGAATGGCCACGATCCTAGCTAACAGGGGGCTTCCATCCACAACTGCAGCGGTGCGTGCAGACCCCGAAGCCTGCCGAGGGCGCCAAACGGGGGAGTCCGGTGGCTCACACTCCCCGGCCTCGGCGGCGGAAGCATTGCACTCCGAAGATGAGGAAGCGCAGGAAGAAGATTTGGAGATGACGTACATGATCCCCAAAGAGTTCAGAGCTCCCAGAGCCGAAACACAAGATCTGCAAAGGACCCGGCGCATCGCAGAGCTCAGCGACGACATGGACGTCAAGTTCTTCCCGCACCTCTTTCCCACCGGTGAAGGCGGATGGAAGGAAGAGTACGGCAGCTTCTCCCAATACGCCCGCAAGCGGCTGCTGGGCCCCGATCCGCGCTTCGAGGCGTCCGCTGGGTATATCATGTGGCTATTGGAAATGCACCTCAAGAAGCGTCTTTCGGGCAACGTGAACGTCAGGATCGGCGGCCAGCAGGTTTCCAGCAAAAGCAACAGGCACCGGGGCGGCAAGGGGCAGGTCTTCGCGGCCCTCCGGGACATCCCTGGAACAAGCTCGTATGTGTATGCCAAGAGAGGCGTCGCAATCAACATGTACGAGCAGCTTGGCACACCCAACTTCTTCATGACCCTCACCTGCCACGCCCGGCAGCCCGACATCCTCCTCGCCGTCATCATGGCACGGCTGCTGCGCCTGCGACCAGAAAGTCCGCCGAAAGAGACCGAATACCAAGCCGCACAAATCTTGCACTGCTACCAGGCCGACGAAGACTTCACCTGGGACGGTTTGTCACCGAACCAGCTCTGCAATCAGCACCCGGCAGTTGTGGCGAGACAATTCATGCACCAGGTGACTCAGCTGATGTATTGGCTCTCTGCCGAGCGCGAAACCAAGAGTCACCTTGACGAAGACGTGGATGTGGAGGACGAGCCTGCCAGAGGAACGCCTGGAGAGGAGGACGACTTTGTTCAGGCACCAGCTACGGATGCGGCGGGCAGACACCGCCGAGTCTTCAAGGACCGGCCGCCCTTCAGAGTGCTCGACTACATCATCCGCATCGAGTGGCAAAAGAGGGGCTACCCGCATGCTCACATCCTCCTGTGGACGGTGGAGATAGAGACCAGCAAGGAACGCAAGGAACAGGAGAAAGCGCCCGAAGCGGAAGCCAAGCCCGACTGGTCAGACGAAGAAGCCATGGAGACCTTCATGCCAACCTGCGCTGAGGACTTGTGCGACAAGCATATCTGCACCAAATCGGCGTTTACGTGGAGGCAATCGACGAAAGTCCGGCCCAGGGATCTAGAAGTGAACGCGAAGCTGGCCGAGCTGCTGGTGCACAAGCACACCAAGTATTGCGGTATCAAGACGCACGGCGCTTGCCGCTTCGGCTTTCCCCACCCGCCCGAGGAGAAGACCAGGCGCCGCACCTCCCAGGAGAAGTACGCAAACAGCCGCTGGAAAAGCAGCTTGGCGGTGAGGCGTGCCCAGTCCGACACCATGATGGGACAGTACAATATAAAGATCCTGCGACGCTGGCGGGCTAGCATGGACCTCCAAGTCATCTGCGAGCTCACCAGTGCTAGCCGATACATCCTCGGCTATGCCATGAAGTCGGAGCAGGACCGGGAGGCGCAGCGGAGGGTGGAGAAGATCGTTGCCAACCTCGCCCAGAGCAGCACCAACGACGCCGGCCTCAACAACCAGCAGGTCTACAAAGCCGCCCACGCCGCACTGCAGGGCCGAACTACGTCCACCTTCGAAGCCTGCCACCTGCTACTGGGCTATTCTGTGGTCGAGTTTTCGAGGGACAACGAGTGGATACAGGTGGGCCCTCCCGAAACCTGGACCCTGTCGGTGCCCAAGAACCAGGAGAGCGCAGCCTTGCACGCCCCAGAAAAATACCGCCGCGACAAGCTGGACCGGGACCAGTACATGCCCGTGGCACAGAAGCGGTACAGGGAGATGCAGCTGGCTTTCGGGGAGCAGGAGGTGGAGCTGCCGGTGGAAGGTGGCAGAACCACATGGTGCAAATTCGCGGACATGATCTTCCTGGACTTCTGCGCGGGCTTCAAATTCGTCGGGGTGGAATGTCCGGTCGCCCGAAAGCGACCAGCCATCGTCGCTTACCAAAACTTCAGTCCTGACCTTGAACCGGAAGCTTTCTACTTCTCCAAGCTCCTGCTGCATGTTGTCTGGGCGAAGCCCGGAGACTGGCTACGCAACGAGGACGGCGGTAGCCACGCAGCAGCCTTCCAGCGCATTGCTCGCGATATGGACGGGCATCCGGACTTCCTCCGGTCCAAATGCTTCCCGCAGATGGACGGTACCGTCAATGCCGCCCGAAAGATGCAGGCCGTCCAGGCGGCCATGTACATGAAGGCCAAAATGCATCCGGCTCACGCGCGGGACGGATGGGCCAATAGCAAGGTTGCCCAGGACAACTACGAGGACTCCCTTAAGATCATGGAAGCCTTAAAGGAGCGGCACGGGGACGACATCGACTTTTTGGCACCAGACCACGTGCCGACAGGCGCTGCCGGCGACGCCTTCGCGCCAGTGGACGGCGGCGAGGAGGCCTTCGAGATGCTCACGACCGAAAGCCCAAGCCCGGAGACGCAGCACCAGCGCCGAGCCATGGAGTACATCATACAGTATGCCCTGAACCGGCCCAACACCAAGGACACCAACAACAGCGAGCGCCTTCGCATGCTACTGCATGGGCCGGGCGGCTCGGGCAAGTCCGTGGTGGTGCGCGCCGCAGCCCACATGCTCAGACAGGGCGGCACAGGCACCATCATCGCAGCGCCGACTGGGGTGGCGGCCTGGAACCTGAATGGCATCACACTCCACGCCTGCGCCTTGCTGCCGGTGGTCAATAGAAGCTACGGCAAGGCTTGCGACCTGCCGCTTCCAAGCGGTCCGCAGCTGGCAAGCCTGCAGAGCATCTGGAAACTGGTTTCGGTGCTCTTCATCGACGAAATGAGCTTCATTTCTTCCTGGCTCCTGGAACGTCTCGACCAGCATCTCCGTCTGGCGAGAGATATGCCGCAGGTTTGCTTTGGAGGCGTGCATGTGGTCTTGTCGGGCGACCTCTTTCAGCTGCCACCACCCGGGGGCCTCCCGTCCTTCCACAGCTACCTGTGGAACATGTTTGAGCTGTGCGAGCTCGAGGGCAACCAACGAGCGGCGAAGGACCCGAGGTGGGCAGCACTCCTGGCCCGCGTGCGGATAGGGAAGTGGACGGAGGAGGACATCCAAGAGCTGTGCGGCATGGTGGTGACGAAGAAGGGCGGCAAGCAGCCTGCTCCCAAGGCAGTGCACCTGTATCCCACCCGCCAGGCGGTCAGGCAAAGCAACCGGCAGTACATGGAAGACCACATCCACAGGACCAAGACTCGTCTGTACGAGTGCCCTGCCGTGGATACCAGCCTCAGCACCGGGGCGCCACTATCCACGGAGGCAGCGTGGGCCGAAGAGGAGAACACCGGAGGATTGGCGGCGCTGCTTGAGCTTGCGGTCGGCGTCCGTGTCATGCTCAAACGCAACCTGGACGTACAGGACGGCTTGGTCAACGGGGCCTGTGGCTTCGTCGAGGAGATTGAAGCGGACGAGGAAACGGGCGAGGTCGACAACGTCTGGGTCACCTTCGAGAAGAACGCCGGCGCCAAGTGGCTGGCAGAGAATCAGTGCGACCACGTTGCGATTTCCCGCATGTCGGTAACCTTTTTCGACAAAGATGGCAAGAAAGCATCCAGGCTGCAGTTCCCGCTCGTCCTCGCCAAGGCCACCACCATCCACAAAAGCCAAGCGGCCACCTTGCACGACGGCGCCCACTCGCGCCTGGATGCAACATGCAAACAGCCAGGTCAGGCTTATGTGGCTCTGAGCCGATGCCCAAGACAATCCCTCTGCACCTTGGAGCTCTTCAACCCCAAGGCGCTTTGCTTTAACGAGCACGCCGACTGGGCACTGACCACATTGAAACTCCAGCAGGCCGAAAGAGAGGGATCTCCGTTGTGGAACCAACTCTTCAGGCCCCCTGACAGCAAGGATTTCTACAAGGCCCGCCTGGCCCAGATGGGCGCCCCAGATTGGGCCGCGATGAAGAAGGGCTTGGAAGAGTCGGCGCTGCCTTGGTGCTGTCCGCAATGTGGCAAGGAAGTCCCTGACAACAAGGCCGACATCAAGCAACACCAGAAGCATTGCACAGCCAAAGCCCACCGCAGAACCAGAGGCAGGAACGCAGAAACCAAGGCCAAGGCTGCAGCCAAGGCCAAAGCCAAGCGCACGGCAACCGCCAAAGGCAAAGTCCACAGCAAAGCCAAAGCAGGGGCAGACAGCAGCAGCCTCAGCGGGAAGCGTGGGGCAGGTGAGTCAACAGCTGCGAAGCATGGAAGCAGTCCAGAACAAAATGGAGAGCAGCAACCAGAAGGAGTACAGCAGCTCGAGGGAGTCGCCTGCTATTTCGAGAGGCAGGAGGAGCTCAGGTGCGGCATCCATGCGCTCAACAATGCCTTGGGCGCTTGCCACTTCAATGTCGTCGACCTCGAAGAGGCAGCAGCAACGTTCCTCGAGGAGAATTGGGAACTCGCAGATGACCCAAGCCTGCACCTGGGTCCTGGAGGCGACTATTCCATTGAAGTGCTCCTGATGGCCGTGCGGACCAAGGCCATGCAGGCCTTCGACCGTCTCTGCTGGGAGATGTCAGACAGGCGAGCCCTGTGCAGTCAGGATCTGTGCGGATGCCTGGGCGCTATACAAAACCACGAAGGCCGGCACTGGGTTGCTCTCAAGCATACAGGAGACGACCAGTTCCTCTACTTGGACTCCCTGAAGCAGGGACCGACTTTGCTCTCCCGCGCTGAACTGGAAGCATCCCTCCGGCAACACCCGACATACTCAATTCGATCAATATGAGAGGAAAGTGGCAGCAGCTAGCAGCTGCAAAGTCCCAACACAAGTGTGTCGGTTGCATCCATGGCACCAGCGCCGTGCGTTGCTGCTACTAGCCGCACCAGCACAGTCCAGCAGTGGCAAAACCAAAATGTATGAGCGACCCGAGTTCATGCATGCCTCATGAGAAATGTCTTGTGCTGCTAGACATGACCTCACAGACCATGTCATGTCAAACGCACAGATCTCATGCTTGAAAAGACACATATTCATGTCTGCTTACCGCAGATGCTTCGTGAGTGCTCAAATGGGATTGGCGGGCTTGCAATGGTAGAATGTCACCAGGCGCACAGCTGAGAAATCCTATCTTCCTGCAAAATTATCTTTCACGTGCATGCTCCAGGAGGTCGACAACAACCTACCGTGACAGCTGAATCCTGAGCGCTTTGGCAGCAGTCAATCCGAAAGCCCCAGAGCAGGCTTACAAGCCCAGGCCCCAAACCCAGGCTCCAGGCACCAGCCCCAAAGCTCCAGACCCCAAATCCAGGCTCCAGACGGCCTGGTCCCAAATCCAGGTCCGAGTCCCAAATCCAGGCCCAGGCCCCAAATCCAGGCACCAGGGCAGCAGGGCAGGGCAGGGCAGGGGGTACAGGGCAGCACAGAGGGCGGGCAGGGGGGCAGGGGGCAAGACAGGGGGCAGGGGGCAGGCGCAGGGGGCAGGGGGCAGGCGCAGGGGGCAGGGGGCAGGGGGCAGGCTGCCAAATGTTGGAAAAAGCCTCTATTTCGAAGCAAAACCAAAAAAAGAAACCCGCACAAAACCCGCCAAAACCCGGCCAAAACCTCGGACCTAAACCCTATACAATTTCTATAAACCCTAAACCCTAAACCCTAAACCCTAAACCCTAAACCCTAAACCCT
>CAJNDT010002617.1:0-29805 GCA_905221615.1 Symbiodinium sp. CCMP2592 | reverse complement strand
CCGCTTCTGCCCGAACAGTTCGCTATCCAAGGCCCACCCCGGAAGGAGGCCACGAGCAGGACACTGGTGCCAACGAAGGATCACAGAGGATCTAATAGAATATAGTATGATATAATATAATATAGTATACCGTAACAGTATAGTATGATATAGTACAGATAACTTAGTAAATAGCATAGTATAGCTTCGTATAGTACAGTATAGTATAGTATTAGTATAGTTTGGGTTGTTCCTGCCCGGCTGAGTTCCGGACGTCTCTCGGGCTGGACTGCTCATGCTGATCCTGTGGGTGCTGATTTGCGAAATTTCAAGGTTTCGGGATTTGGGCTTCTGAAGCTAGACATCAGCTGGCAGGGGTGCACAATACATGCATGAAGTGATTCCAACCACGCTGCTGTCGGCAACCAGGCAGAAAGGTGCTAGCCAGAAGCGAACTTGAAGCCGTGGGTTCTAAACCAACCCGTCAAAAAGAAAAAGAAACCATGAATTACACGAGAGGAAAACCGCTGGGACATCCGAGCACCATGCGTGGCTCCGAGCATCGTCGCCTTGCCGGCTGCAGTGGAGACTTGTAGCAGAGGGGGCCGTGGTAGTTAGAATAGGGTTTCGGGGTATACTCGTGACAAGAAGGAACCGCAGTGAATGTGGGTTGTCATGCTGTTGCTATAGTAGACAACAGTGAGGAACCCTGAGGAACAACAATAGCAACTATTCAGGGAATCAGCCGAGGTCAAAATCGCACCCTTCGCTCGCAGCATCTGCATGCTACACATGGGAGTTTCCGATAATAAGGGATACCTTGTTTGGGCCACAGAGAAAGAGACAGAGAGAGAGCGCCAATCAGCACAGGGCTGAAAAACCTTGCAAAAACCTCGATCGCAAGTAAATCCGAACCCTCGCATCTTGAAACGGCCAAGCTCTAAACTCTGGAAATGCAAAGCCTTGAAATCCCCACACCCTAAAACCAAAAGCAGCCCAAAACCCTGCTTCTTCAGACCTCTGCCCTAGACCAACAGGCTCGGAACTCGGAGCCAAGCACCCCCTGTCGAGATGTGGGTTTCCGAAAATAGGGGACCCTAATATGGTACCCTGAATAGTAGGATCCTTATTACTAAGGACACCAAAAAAAGGTACCCCTAATTTTCGAAAACTCCCAGATGAGCTCCGAGCGGGGTTGCGGATGGTCATCTTGCCAATCTGGGGACCCAGACTATTGGGAGGATCTAGAAAGTAAATCCCCTAATTTGGGGCCCTATGCTACTAAGGGTACTTTATAGGAACCCCCATTCAGGGATCTACTTTTTGGATCCCCCCGAGCAGGGACAATGCAAGGGTTCTTTTCGGTGCTCTAAGGGCTACTACAAGGGTTACTACATAAGGTCTACCAGAAGGGTTACTATAGGGGCGTCTATACCGGTCTCTTTCGGGATGTCTTACCATACGTGTAAGGGATACTTTAAAGGTTATCATGAGGGCTACTACAAGTAGGTTCTAAAAGGGAGACTACGAGGGCTTTTTTCTGAATCTCCAATCTGTTGGACGGCTGATAAGGAGACAGGTTTCCCTTCGACAGGACGACAGGTTTCAATTTGAGAATTCTGCTTTCCGGGTGTAAGGTTTAGGGCATAGGGTTTCGGCTTGACGGCCCAGGGTTTGTAAGGTTTAGGGCTGGGTCTAAGGTTTGGGCCTGGGACTTTCTTCTGAGGGTTTCAAAGAGCTAGGGTGAGGCGTGGAGGCTCGGCAAGCCCTGTTGTGAACTTCAACTGAGTCCAGAGGGTCCAAGTACCATTATACGAGATACTTCGTAGCTGTTTGGTCCCCAAAAGTACATAATATCCTGTTACTTGGAGCTGTTGGGGAGGATGTTTGCAAGATCTGGCACCTGTACCCAAAACCAAGCGCGCATGTTCAGATTGAAGGCAGAGAAAGTACTCGTGCTGTATCATTCGTACCCAGAGGGTCCATATAAACTACCATTATGGAACTGGGCCCCAAAAGACCATCCCCATTATGGTTTTGGGGATCTAATTCCATAATAGTAGTGTATGTGGTCCCTCTTGGGTAATATAAAGCCGGCCTCCTCCACGTACTTTGCGCCGTTGCCACCTGCGGCCGGCAAAGACATGGTATGACGAGCAACGAACCATCCTGGCTTGCGTCTCAGACTCATAAAGGAAAATGGCATGAAGATCCTGCAGCAGACTAAGCATCTGCAACGGAGCCTGGGCTCACTAGTAAACTGTATTGATTTGTGAGACGACCCCAATCGAGTTCTGTATCAGACAAATGTTGCCCCTCAGCAGACTGATAGTGCAAGGGACAAAACCCACGGTTGAGAATTTTGGGTCGTCTTGAAAGGTGAGTCTTGAGCTTGAAACTGACCGAGATCATGGCACAGAGAACGATGGTCACAAGAACCGAGCCCAAAAGGATAAAGGTGTCACAAGTTTAGCCCAAGAAGTCACACCGGAACGAATCTCGGCTTCAAAAGTCGACCCTCGCAGGCAGTTGGCAAGGACCTTCAACTCCTGAGTGGCGCACCAAAGCGCCAGCACACGCGGAGGTTGGCTCTCTCTGCCGTGGCCATAACTTCCTGACAAGTGGGGAATATAGATTTTAGATCTGGTGGAATCTGAGCTGTCTGATTTCTTGAAAAGCTGCTATCCCTGCTATGGCCACGCGTGCCTCACGAGTTTGGGCGCGGCTGTGGTGCGTCCAGAGGCCGCCCCTTCCGGCGAAGCAAATTATGCTCATTTCACGCATCATGAAGCACTGAACAGGAGTAACCTTCATAGAGTAGCCAGTGCAGAACCTTCGTAGAATCCTGGGAGTTGGGACTAATGCTGTTTCGCGATGATGTCTCCATGGCTGGATCAGAAATTCTGTATGCTTGACGGAGCATGGGATGAGGTTTCTTTGCTTTGGGAAGGCTTAGCGTCTGTCCTCTAAATGGGTGGTTGTCAAATTATGGTCCCTTTTTGGGTGCCCTAAATATTAGGTGCCGTATCATAATGGGGACCCGAAAAGGGACCCCAATTTTGACAACCATCTAAATCTTGGACCCGAGCCTCCAAGCATGGTGAACCTTGAATCCCTCCAGCGGTCTGCAGAAGCCGCAACATGAGTCAACCGCGAAATCACAAACCCTTAGCCCACTATAGGGGCATACTATCTTGGGGATTCCTGATCATAATTATTATTGTAAATATTTTTTCCATTACAGTATAATGCCAAACCCTATTCTAATTATTTAGGCCCCCATAGTACGCCCCAAAGCACCTTCCGATGTAGCCGATTTCAGGCCGGGCCCCCGCATAGACGACCGTGAATTGGGGCCGTGCCTCGGGACTTGGGATGGGCCTACCCAACTGCTGGGTTCTTATAAAGGAATATTAATTCAAGTTACGATAACAGGGATCTACAGTAAATGACAGGGTTTCCTTGCTATGGTAACTTAAGTTAAGCCCTGAACAAGAAGCCAGACTGTAATGATGATAGATGGCTTTTATAGGGTGTTTCATAAGGGTCGCAGAAGGGTTGTTTGAGCAGAGACGGTTGGGGGTTTGGGGTAGGGTTGATCATTCTCCGTACGAATTCTACATGGAGTGGTGGACTCGGGCTCCGGGCTCATGGTGAACGTCTGCATCGAAGGAAGCATCACTAAGCCTAACTCTTACCAACCCTTCGTCAGAATCCGTACCGTGATACTGATAGAATCCTCATTTTCTATAAAACCCTAAAATCCTGATCTGCAAAGTTGTTTCACTCCATCGCTGTGCTCTTGGAGTGGCTGAGGAAGGAAGCCTGATGTTCGGCTCAGCAGTTATTACGGTTTAGGGGTTTAGAGTGTAGGACTTTTCAGGAAAAACATACGCATGATAAAGAGCAATCAGAAAAGCTCACAGGTCAGCGCCCCGAATGGCTGAAACAAAGGGGATCTGAGAAAGTAGAAGGCCGTCGGTAGCTTTGAATTCCCAAGCATGTGTGAGAATCGGGCGATGCTCGGCCAGCCAATGCGAATTCGGCCGATCAACGGGTTCTCTGTGGCAATGAACTTCTGCCTCAATAGCCCGGGCCGGGGGTCCGCAGCTTGGGGTCAGAAGAACAAGAAATGAACAACAAAGAGATCCAAGTCTACGTCTTGCGGGGCCCAGGTTAGGATCACACATTGTGCGGAATTGTTTCATGATCTGAGCCTAGTCGAGCCCGCCAGCCCCCCACGGCAGCGCCGAAAACGTGGGGCGTCAAAGCTCGCATCACAGTCTCTCGGTGCTCTGGGAGTAGTAGGAGTAGGAGTAGCAGTAGAAGTAGGAGCAGGAGTAGGAGTGGTAGTAGTAGCAGTAGTAGTAGCAGTAGCAGCAGCAGTAGCAGTAGCAGTAGCAGTATCATTGCCCCTTTGCACCGAACCAGAACCACAAGGTTTAGATCCACAGGGCTTTTTCGACAGAGTTGGCTTTTAAAGACGTTTACAGACTTTTAAAAACTTTCAAATGCAAGAAAAAACATTCTAAAAATTTTAGAAGACTTTAAAAGACTTTTAGAAACTTTTAGAAGACTTTTGCAAACTTTAAAAGACTTTTCAAAACTTTAAAAGGCTTTTAAAATATTTAAAAGACTTTTAAAAACATTAAAATACATTTAAAAGCTTTAAAAATACTTTAAAAGACTTTTAAACGCTTTTAAAAGCTTTTACAAACTTTAAAACGAATTTGAAAGACTTTTAAAGACTTTAAACAACTTTTAAAAATTTTTAAAAACTTTAAAACAAAAAAACTAATGTTTTTTCCGAGAAGACGAGGATGAAGAAGACCTGGCACAGAGTTTACAGTTTCAGGGTCTTTAGGGTTTGGGGTTAAGAAGGCAGAGTGCCATAGTATTAGGGGTTTGAGGGTAATGAAAGGGTTAGGGTTAGAGTTTCAGGGTCTTTATTATATTTAGGGTTTGGGGTTAGAAGGCAGAGTGCCATAGTATTAGGGGTTTGAGGGTAATGAAAGGGTTAGGGTTAGAGTTTCAGGGTCTTTATTATATTTAGGTTTTGGGGTTAGAAGGCAGAGTGCCATAGTATTAGGGGTTTGAGGGTAATGAAAGGGTTAGGGTTAGAGTTTCAGGGTCTTTAGTATTTAGGGTTTGGGGTTAGAAGGCAGAGTGCCATAGTATTAGGGGTTTGAGGGTAATGAAAGGGTTAGGGTTAGAGTTTCAGGGTCTTTAGTATATTTAGGGTTTGGGGTGAGAAGGCAGAGTGCCATAGTGTTAGGGTTTGAGGGTAATGAAAGGGTTAGGGTTAGAGTTTCAGGGTCTTTAGTATTTAGGGTTTGGGGTTAGCAGGCAGAGTGCCATAGTGTTAGGGTTTGAGGGTAATGAAAGGGTTAGGGTTAGAGTTTCAGGGTCTTTAGTATATTTAGGGTTTGGGGTTAGAAGGCAAAGTGCCATAGTATTAGGGGTTTGAGGGTAATGAAAGGGTTAGGGTTAGAGTTTCAGGGTCTTTAGTATATTTAGGGTTTGGGGTTAGAAGGCAGAGTGCCATAGTGTTAGGGTTTGAGGGTAATGAAAGGGTTAGGGTTAGAGTTTCAGGGTCTTTAGTATTTAGCGTTTGGGGCTAGAAGGCAGAGTGCCATAGTTTTAGGGTTTGATAGTATTAGGGATGCACAAATCACGTGAAGTGGCTACGAACTGCTGGATGTTGCGCTTTTCTGCGTTGACCACACTGTCAAGCGAATCAGGTGCAGGCGAAGCAGGGTACAGCTGGGTGACGCGACAACGTCTGGCACTCTGCCTTCCCAGCTGCTGGCACTCTGCCTTCCCGCCTCAAGATCCATTAATTATTGCCATTTGGAATTCATCCCCAACTTTGCACTAAGCTGGTCGGTCAAAGGTATTGCTCCAGCATCAAGGTCAGGAAGTTCCCCCGGACCACCGAGACGGATGGCAACAAGTGAGAGGTGTTTCATCTGAAGGACAAACTGCCGGTGTTGTTCATCTTCGTCGTTCCAAACATAAACAAAATCACAAACGAGAGAAACGCGCGGCAACTCCAGCGGTTCTTCTCCTTCACCCACCTGATAACACGTCGGGAAGGGGCCTTCGTACCGTCGAAGAAGCCTGAGGCCTCCTGTAATGCGGGAGCCAATACGTGGCCAGTAACGCAGGTAGCGAACCATGATTTCCCAAGGCACGTCGTCATAAACTTCCTTCCATCTCTCAGCTGGTTTCCACTGGTCAGGCGCTTTGGCCAATTTTTCGCAAGCGGTTTTGATCAAGATTGGGGAGAGCTCGCCTCTGAAGAAACACTCTCCTCGTTCGATCGGGGCGAAATGCATTGATCTGGACGGCTACTGTTCAGTCACAAGCACGCACGGCTTCAAACCACATGTGCTAGTTTGTGCGGCTTCCGGGTTGTGGCACTCGAAATGATTGTCCATGTGCTTGAACGTGACAAATTCCACATGTGTGAAAATGCGAACATGCTTTCGCAATCCGTCTTCCCCAAGCAGAAACACACAGTCTCTCGGACGCATTCCAATCTAGCAGGACCCGCTGCCATCAATGCAAGCACACAGACAGACACACAACTTTTTTTGCAGCGCAGGATGAATCCTCTAGTTGTTGCCAGGCCTCCTGGTCGGGCCACAACAGGGCCTATGGTCAATGACGTGTTGTCTGGCCTGCGCTTCTGTCATCTTGGAAGCCACACGTCCCCAGTGATAGGGTACGAGGTGGCTCCACTCGCCTTCAATGCCAGACACACATGGGTTCATGTAATGTGAAACAACACACAGCAGATCAGGCAACCACATCGAAGCTATAACAAATGTTCCGAATCTTTCCAAGAGACCGCCGTCTGTCACACGAACTCGGAGAAACCATTTTGCTTTGTCAGTGCCACCAGGATTCGGGTCGTAATTCATCTCACCAGCGATCTTGGGACACTCCGGGCATTGAACAGGTGTCCATACCCCTTGGTAGTCAACACGGTTCGGCCGCCGCTGATGTTGGGGGCCACGGACTGCAACCTCCCGTGGCTCGAGTGCTGGGATAGGCACTGCAGGCACCTCCGGCATCTCAGCAGGAGGGGCTGGCACTCTGCCTTCCTCGGGCTCCATGTGATCATCAGGCTCTGGGACAGGGATTGCAGCAGGCACCTCCGGCATCTCAGCAGGAGGGGCTGGCACTCTGCCTTCCTCGGGCTCCACGTGATCATCAGGCTCTGGGACAGGGATTGCAGCAGGCACCTCCGGCATCTCAGCAGGAGGGGCTGGCACTCTGCCTTCCGCGGCCTCCACGTGATTATCAGGCTCCGGCTCCACCGGCACATCAGCAGGAGGTGCTGGCACTCTGCCTTCTGCTCCCTCTTGACCACTTTCATCAGGAGGCGCGGGTTGCTTCCTGGGCAACATACGTGGGCGACAAATCTTTCTCTTTGCTTTCCGTTTGGCCTGTGGCTTGGCCTTTGCTTTGGTCTTTGCTTTGGCCTTGCCCTTTGCCTTGGCCTTTGCTTGCTGCGTCTTGATGGCCTGCCAGGTTTGATGCACCCTTTTGATTCTGCGTTTTCTGACTGCGTCTGAGACCATTTTAAATTCCTGTTTGTCCTCAGCAAGCAGGTCGTCAAGAACCAGCTCATCAACAAAGTCCCCCATGATAATGTCATCCTCATCCTCATCCTCGGTTGAATCTTTGGCTGTCGAATACATAGCCTCAATTTTGCGCATGAAATCCTCATCTTCCGGAAGGTGATGAGAAGCGATCAGGCTCATGAGCTTTGGACGGCGAATTCGTTGCAGCTCCTTTCGCTTTTTTTCGTCTACGTTTCCAGTCTGGGAGATCACATGCTCGGCGAGATTCTGGCAGTCTGCGAGAGTCCGACATGCTTGTGACATTTCCCTCAGTCGAGTCAGCAAAAACAAGCACAGCAAAACTTATATAAGTTTATTGTACTATTTACTGTATGGGTCGACAGTTGACAGAATCCTAAATGAAAACATGTCACTTGGGATGCTGCAACATATAGGATAGAAGTGACACTGAGCTTGTAGCACACCGACGGAGGCAAATGAAGCCATTCCAGAAGACTGCCTCTGTTTCGATGACTTCCCAATACTGGGGCTCATACAAATGAATCCAGCAGGCCATGACGCTGGAACCATCCGGGCACTCTGCCTTCAAAACAAAATATATCTCTCCTGTCGACTGGTCCTCATGCTGGACCACTGGCCACATGAGAGCAGCCCCGGTTTTTGCCCCAAGAGAGAGATAGCATGTCAAATCCAAGACATGGTTCAAGATCTTCAAAGGGGCTGCAAGGCTGCTAAACTTCCCAGCACGCAAGGGAACATGCTGAGATGCCAGTCTTGCATCATTGTAGTGAATTAGCCATGACCACGCAGCTGATGCTCGTTCGAGTGTCTCTTCTGACAGGGTGTTCCATGTCTTGTCGCCGACAATCTCGGTATACTGTGACGGCAGCTTGTGGACACATCCTCTGAATCACAACTTTTGGCGCTTCCTGTCCACATTCCAAAACTCCCTTTCAAAATATTCCCGTTTGACTTTTGCCGGATGCCTGATTGAACGGCTTTCAAAGACGTTTGAATTCTCGATCACAGTTTGAATCGTGGAGTATGTTTGCTTGCGGGTTTTGTTCAACAAAGAATCATGGCGAATCTTGTTGTGCACATCTTCCACAATCTTGTTATCTGGCAGCGTCTGCACCAGAACACTCAGCAGGTGGGTTGCAGGGCATGCTGGTACCGATATTGTTACAGTCCTTTGAGATGGCACTCTGCCCTCTTGCCCGTCTAAAAAAATGTCACCAACTCCGGCACCGTCATCTGCTTCTTCAGGCACAGAATCCTCCATCTCCCCGTCCTGCTCTGTGTCAACATCATCCACGACAATGTCTTCTGACCCCGGAGGCGCCACTTCATATCCCTGTGCCTCCAATGTGTCCAGAAAAAGTCTCGAAGGATGGCTGATTACAACTTGCAGGTCTGTGAAGAGTTGCCGGGCATGAACACTTGGAGTGGACCGTGCCAATGTCGACTCCAACCTCAAGAGTGATGTGTGATGGCCCTTTGCCTTCAAAGCCGTGATCGTCCGCATTTCTGCATCAGGTGACAGCAATCCCGCATAGGCATCTGGTGGAAGTGAAAAAAGACTGCAAGTCCAGACCCTGTTCATCAGCAAATGCAAGCTCAACATCATGATTTTTTCTGCGGGCTCGTGTAAATCAGTATCCAGATGCTCCTTCCACAACTCGGTCTTCTGCAGGTTGGAGACAATCTGCAACACATGTTTGTCTGCTTTCCAGGCATCATTCACTGTCATCAACTCGGCATAACCTCGACCATCCTGCGGCGATTTAACGTTTTTTTTTTTTTTTTCATACCATGTCCACAACGGTTCGGTCACTTTGTACAATATCTTGGAGTGATCGAAAAGGTCTTCTGTCATGAGATAGTATGCCAACTTGAAGCCCCCCATGCTGGCTTTCAACAAGCTGAGTTCTTTCCGTGGATCAGTGGCACGACCAGCCTGTGACAGATTTTGCAAATCACCCAGTGCATCTTCCTGCCTCTCACCATTGTCAGAGTCCGGCACTCTGCCTTCGGACTCTGGCACTCTGCCTTCGAAGAGCTCCTTGCCCGATTGTGTATTCGCCGAGTTGGAATACAGGCTGAGTCTTTCCCTTGAGCAAGGGCTGAAAGATTGATCTTCACCGAAATGATCAGCCAGCCGCATTTTGAGGACATGAAACTCATGAAGTTGCTCACAACATAGCTGGTTCCAGCTGAGCCATCTGGAGGATTTCACCAAGCTGCCCTTCTTCATGAAGGATTCGACATTTGCAAGCATATGTTCAATCTCATGCTCGTCACCGGATAGCTGCCTGTCTAAGTCATAGGCAATCTTATCTCGAAAAGCGTCCCACAACAAGCGTCTGCTCGGTGATGTGCAGGAAACAAAACTCGCCAGCATTTCCTTCTTCTGCTGGTAGAAACCACCACTTCCAAAGGGTTTATAATTCAGGGCAAAGATGTAAGAGGAGTGAAGTTGTGCTTTCAGGAATAGTCCTTTGAGGCATCTCGACATGCTGTTTTTGAAATCTCGAATGGCCCTGTGAATCTTGTCACATTTCACATGAATCATGTTTTCACGCATAGCATAGGCCATGCCAGCAAGTCCGATGCTGCCCTGGTCAAGGCCCAAGACCAGCATTGGAATGTTCAGCCACCACTTCTCTGACTCTGGCAAGACGGGGAGCACATTTGTGATCTCTCCATCCTCAGACATTGTCTTCAGAAAGGAGACATGAGGAAAGCTGGTGGCACTCTGCCTTCTGGCACTCTGCCTTCTGGCACTCTGCCTTCAGCCGGATCCGGATTGTCCCTCAACCACTGAAAACAGCGGTCAATGTCATTGTCTTCTTTTCCAACTTGGAAAACCACCCTGCTTTCATATCTTTTCACAGGCTTCTGCCCAAGAGAGGGGGCGATCTTGAAAGAGCCCAAATCCATTCGCCCTCTGTGCAAAATCCAGATTTGGTGACTGATCGCTTGGAGCTGCCTGAATGCAGCAATCCTTTCCAGCTTCTTTCGCTTTGATATGTGAAGAAGCAGGTCGTCGTCAAACCGGTCTTGTGGAGAAACTTGTCCAGTCTTCATCACTTGCATGGGTGCAAACACTGCAGCAGAAATCTCATTCGCCCAAGCCACTGGCACAAGACAATCGCTGGTGCTGTGAGTAGACCCATCGGCGATGAAGTTGATTTGTCGACAGTGCTGCATAGCAGTGATAGCTCTCTCCTGGTACAACCGATTGATTCGAAGCTGCAACTCGTCACAGCTGGACTCAGGCACACCTGAGCTGGCAAGTCAAAGAGCGATCGATTCGTTCGCTGCAATCGTTGAGATACAAAAGTACAACTTGGACTTCAACACTATGCGCAAGCAACACCATTCTTCGGCCTCCCATGGAAGAGATTGGGTCACCGAGGCTACGTCATTTTCGGGAGGGGCCACCTGGCACGTTAGCGCATGTGTCCAGATGTCATAGCCAGATGCCCGCTGGCCGTTGGCCCCAACCCCCCCCTAGACTGCGGGACCCAAGTGCCCTTGCCCTCGCTCCACACCCGGCCAACAGTGTGTCGGTAGCTGCCAAAATTGGCGGGCATGCAGCTGCCGCTTGGTAGAGCAACATACACCAAACCCCATTCTGAACATGTTGGCACTCGTGACAAACACAACCGAACAGCAAGCCGAGCAAGGTTCTCTGCTCAATAAGACAACCATGTCCCAAGAACGGACGGCCTACCTTCTTTGTTCGGAACCTGGAAGTCTGGCCCGGACAACACGATCCGAGGTCGCAGAAAATCCAGCTAGGTAAGGCAACCTTGAGGAGGTTCGACTGACACTCTAATTACTGTACGTCTGCTCGATATTTGGCCTCCCATGTTGCTGAGGTGGACACTCGGGTGCCGAGCTCGGACCCAGCCAGCACGTTGGCATATGTGTGACTGGCTGTCATCACCAGGTGTCCGCTCTGGTGGTTGGCCCCAAGTCCTCGATCGGTTCCTTCTTCCGCGGTCCGCCAGACCGACCCCATGCCCGGCCATCGGCATGCAAGCGCGGCTGGTGAATCAAAACTGGACACACCGCGACTTGTTGGTAAGGTTGGTGTGACAAAGAATTCACTAGAATCTTAAACAACTGGCTAACAAAACAACATTCTACTATGAATGAGACGGAGGAACACACCAGCTCAACAACACAGCCATGTCCCAAGAACGGCCTCCCTTCTTTGTCCGGTATTGCTTCCGGTGACTTGCATGACTGCTTCGATGTCACCAGGTCACAGCCCCAGCCGGCGCATTAGCCCATGTGCCCGGCTGTCATCTACCCCCTGCCCCTGGGATAGGTTGGCCTCAAGGCTGTGACACAGGCAAACCGAACGCCTCACCCATGGCCAATGGTGTGGGGAGCAACCCTGGTGGGGCAGGGGTTTACTCCTTAGGTAAGGCAACACCGAAGAGGTTCGACTGGCACTCTGCCTCGGCACTCTGCCTCTGTCGTCGATCCAAGAGAACAGAAAGCATGTGCTCAGCAGAAAGAGATCTAGCCTAATCATGGGTTAGCGGCCTCCCCCATTTGCTGAAATCCACCCCACTCGGCCAAGGTGGGTCGCCATGCTCACAGGGAATGAATTAAGATGACAGCGCTGTGCCGGATCCCGTCGCAGCTGTTGCTCAGCAGGCCATTTGGCACACCTGCGATGTAACGGATCCCGGAGACTTGGTTTGCTTCGGCGTAAACATCGCCCGCAACGCGCCGATAGAAACAAACCAGGCACAGGCTAACATCACCACCGTGAGTAGCAGGCTCAAGGCACAGATGGCGGCTGGGGTAGTGGTAACTTACAGCAGGATGCTATGCTGCCACTACAGTTACAGGCCATGCCAAACGATCAACGATAGACCTGATCCCAGGGCCACTTGCGCGCAAAAGTGAGCACAGGCAAGAACTGAAGAAGGCACTATCTCACCCTTCTCTTTACAACACAACTCAAGCGGCCTCCCTTTTAGGATCTCACCGGGGGGGGAAGGACACACACGCCCCCCATTTAAGCCACCCCCAGCAGGCGCATTAGCGCATCGCCCTGCTGTCATACCCCTCGGGCTGTAGGGGAGTTGGCCCCAAGGGTGGCCGCCACGAGGCCACGCAGGCGTCAGTGGCCAAGCTTTCAGCTCCGGATGGATCGCTGCCCCCAACACGGCAAACAAGATGGAACCTGGCAGGTCTCTAGGGCCCCCTCGGCCAGCCCGCTGCTCAGGTTTAGGTCGGGCAAGCGAATCGACAAGGACGTTTATGATCAAAAGCAAGCACAGCAAACCACTAAACCCTACTAAAAAACCCTTAGAAGTTTTACTGGAACTCTGCCTTTGGCACTCTGCCTTTCATAAATTTGATCACAACCTGACACTTAATGACTACTCACTCGATTCGGCCTTCCATGTTGCGCACTCGGTCGATCAACAGGTCAAGAGCCTCCCCTGCTGCCACCGAGTGGGTCATCATCTCGCACTGACTACTGGCTAGCCAGAGCGTGCAGAGACATAAATGGGGGGCTCCCAGCAGGCACGTTAGCCCATGTGTCCTGCTGTCATAGGGATCTGGTCAGCAGATCCCCGTTGGCCTCAAGAGCCCGAAAATCCCAAACAGCGGCCCGCCACACCCGGCTAACGGTGTGAACTACAAGCTGCCCTGCAATAGCGAACCCTCAGGGAAGTGACCCCGGCTAATGGTGTGCGACTATAAGTTGCCCTGCACTACGTTCTTCCCTCAGAGCCCTGTGCGAGACACAGCGAGTCCTGGGTAGCGGACACACACATGCCTCCACATGCCGGCAAGCGAATCGACAAGGATTTTCTGATCAACAGCAAGCGCAGCAAACCACTAAACCCTGAACCCTTAGAAGTTTTACTGACACTCTGCCTTTCATAAATATTAAATGCACAACCTGACTTAAGCATCCCTTTCTGTAACGGCCTCCCCGGCGTCTTTGCAAGGACGAACGTGCTCTGACAGTCATGCGGACCGGAGACTTAGGCCACCCCCATTCGGCCGAGATATGGGGTCACCCCGCTCTGCCATGGGGATATGAGGCTCTCAACGACCACTAGCAGCTGCAAGCATTTGCCCGCGCTATGCTTATGTCGCCCTCTGCTCGCAACGAAGCAGGACGTCGTGGTCGTCGTGGTGCCATCCCAGAGTTCGCAGCGGATACTTCTGCCCCCGACATTACCTTCTGCTGGACTTGGCCAACAGCTTGGCGCAAGAGCCGAACGTCGGGTCGGTCATGGCAAGAGCGGTAGTCGAATTTAGTTCGACTGTGGCGCGGGTACGTGGCATCAAATGAATGTGTGACAAAGAATTCACTAATCTCAAACAACTGGTTAACAAAACAACATTCTACTCCATATCAAATCACCAAGGAACCATGCAGGTCGCTGCGTTCGTCCTGGTTCTTGAGAATGAGGGCTTGTCGCAAAGAGGTCCCACTTTTTGCAGCGCCCTCTAGCAACTTCCAGATGCTTTTGATGTCCACCGTCTTTTTCAATGGAACACGCTTGCCCAGAAGTGCCCTGCGAGACGTCACAGGCACACCAGCATCATGTACACTCAAGTAGTGCCCAATGACATACACCTGGAGGCCGGCTGACAATGTCTCGGACAGACACTAATGTATGTGCATGAAGGCATTCAAGACTGTCTTGGCAAATCCATGAGCCTGCCCCGACGGTTGAAGCGCTCTGTGTTTTTTTTGCCATGGTTGCAAAGGCGATGATGTCGTAGATGCTAGTTTCAACCTCCTCCCAATCTCGTGGCACTCTGCCTTCAGATTCATCTCGGAGAGATGACGACAGCGTCCTTGCATTGAACATAGATTCCCAAAGCTGCCGCAAAGATCGGGACGTGTTGCCTGCCAGCGACTTCATCATCCAAGCGGCAAAGCCTGACACCAACCCAGATGATTGAAGAAACCATGACACTCTGCCTTCATCCAACTGCATGACCAGAGGCTCATCACTGATAGTTTCACACACACGTACCATAGCATCATTCAGTTTTCTCTTGTACCATTCCCTGTGGGCGTCTGTCCGTGTGTCGAAGGATGCTTGCAACATGAATCGGGCCAAGGCTGTGGAAGATGCCACATCCTCCTGTACAGCATCAGGGTTTGGCACTCTGCCTTTTTGACTTTGCACATGTGACCCCCAGTTCGCAGCCAAGGGGGTCTTCCTGAGAAGATCACTGAAGAAGTTGTACCATTTGTGGTACTGTCGACGTTCTGAGCCGTTCCTGTTGCTCTCATCGAAAAACAAGTCCAGACGCCACCACAGTTCGCCCTGTGAGAGCAAAGCTGCTCTCGCTGGCAGTTTTGCATCATTTTCCAAGTTAAGCAATTGCCCATCACGGAGCAATAGCATGACCCACAGTTTCAGAAGCATCACCGAAATCCTCCAAAGCAACACTGTACTTGAATCTTACTAAATACTGACACACACCTGCACTTGTGTAACAACCCCCAGTTCACAACACATTGAATTCTTAAGAAATCAACCCAAAGACTCACGATGACATGTCAGCAGCCACATCATGTCACTCGAACTTGAGACAGGAAACTATCGCAGATGGCACTGAACTGACAACCACATGGAATGATTAACACAGGCCACCGATGCCTGCAACTGGAGGTCGAGACACCACCCAGGTCATTGCCACCTGCACGACAGCAGCATACGAACTGAGACAATACCGACAAACACATCTGATCACGGAGTGACTGAAGCTCTCTACATTTTCATTGCACAGCGGCACCAGCTCGGATCACTCAGATCCTTCCACGAGGCGGCGAGGATTTTCCTCGGCACCTCGTGGAGGGAACGGACGGGGTCCAGGGCTCAACCCAGTCCCAACATTGGAAAGCAGAATACCAACAAGACAGAATGTCGAAAGATGAAGCAAGCTCATTTAACTCTAGAGAATTATGGCACTCTGCCTTATTGGCACTCTGCCTTCAGCTACAATTCATGTTGGTACATCCCTCATCATATGAAAGGCCACAGCCTTGCCGAACTCCGGGGTGTACTCCTCTGACACCTGAAGATCTTCAGGACGACCGGTGAACTTCTCACCATCTCGATCAACGCAACCAGCACTTCCTCTGACATGGGAGGGATAGCTGCGCCGCATACCATTGATGTGCTGACAGTTGCTCCACAGTTGAAGCGGTTTCAGGATGGGCTGGCCGAAGGCACCACCATAGGTTTTGACCTTCATAGCCTGGATCATTCCCATGACACGATCGACGATTGGAATGTCGAACAGCATGCTGGAGCAAGGCTGATCGATCACAAACCGGTTGTCATTCAAAGCCGCGAGCAAAGTCAACAGCAGCGTCACATACATGAAACGATTGCCTTCTTGGCATGCCAGCGATCGCTCAGGTGCTCCCATCCAGTCATTGGCAATGGACCTTCCAGTACTGTATTTACAGAGTTGGACGAAGGAAGAGCATGGAGTTCCAAACCACAACAGGCCGTGTTTGTGTGTTTGACACACAGCATTGACAGCCAGGCGAAGTCCTCTCACAGAAAGAATATCATGCTCTGTGCCGTACCTGATGTCCAAGGCTAGCCCCTGCCAGCCAGCACGGAGCATCTCCCGACTGAGGTTGCCCTGCCCTGCAAAGATCTCCAGGAAGTGGAACCTGGCACTCTGCCTTATGTTCCGCTTCCAATGACAACAGTTGATGAGGAATCTCATCTGTTTCTTCCATGGCCACGAAGTCATGATGGGAAAAGTTTCTGATAACATTTGTTGCCAGATTGATATCATCCAGGAAAACCCACTGGCTTCAAGAATCACATCATAGTTGCACTCAGGCAGAAATTCATAAGGACCTTCATTATGGAACTCCAGAAGCGACGGGTCAACTTCGCAAAGGCGCAGAACATCCTGTCCTCTCGAAATGGCCAAGAATCTCTTCTCCAGTGCGATGTTTGCATCAAACTGCCGCCGAATGTCTGCTAACAGTCTTCTTCTTGTTTCAGCCGGGTAATCTGCTGCTGCAGACATGGCACTCCGAATTGCACTGTGCATGGCACTCTGTCCTATCCGCAAGAAAGTGTAACACCTTAACCTCAAGGGTGTTCGAATTAACAACGTAATTGTGAACCAGCACATTCAGCAGTTGACACACTTGTGAGTCGATTGATCCATCAAAACACAAGGATGAGACAGACATGATGCAATCACTCGTTGAAATTCACATGTGGCATAGTTGTTGCAGACCATGACTTCATGCTCAAGCAATCAAATACAGCACTGCCAGACCCTCACTCGATTCTCGTTTTTCTGGTTCCGCACACAGCAGTCCATCCATCGTCCTCGACGATTCCGAGGCCACCGAGGTGGCAGACACAAGCATTCTTGGCACTCTGCCTTCTGTAAAGTTTCCAAGCTGTCATTGAAAGACATCAACCGTAGGGCCACCAGAAATCTTCAGGTGGCTCACAGTCGGAGGGTGGTTCTGAGGAGATATACCCCGATCGACGACCACGAATGCGAAATCCTTTGCCTTCACCTGCAGAATCATACTGATTTGAGTCTGGGGACGACTGAGCTTCGTCCAGTGCGTCCATCTCCTCATTGTCTGACTCCTCACCTTCCTCCACATCTGAGGGGGCTCCATCATCCGCTGAGCCGCGCTGACTCCAGCCCGGGTCTTCTTCTGAGATGTGCCCATAATCAATACCCAAACGACCCCGCCCTCCAAGCTCACCAAGACGAACATCTAGAACACATTCCTCAATCACATCTGAGTCTGAGGCGTGAATCTCACCTTCGGCACGAGCTGGCCCAGTCAACCAGGCATCCGGGCGAGATTCCAAACGAAAAAAAAATTTGACCACGAACTCCACTTTCGAACTCATCTGGCACTCTGCCTTCCGGCACTCTGCCTTCTGGCACTCTGCCTTCAGTAGCTCCACTGTTGGCATTATTGTTAGGGCCAGGATAGCCAGTTTCAGGCATCGGCCTTGGCGGCACTATTGGTGGCGGCGGGTTGTCTGGAGCATTGAAACACATGGCACAAATTCGCCGTCCCAACTGCCGACGTTGCATCTCTTCAGGGGTCAAGTTCTCAAGGGTTACCAGAACAATGCGGCCCTCCCTAACAGTAACCACATCCGGCTCGAAGTTGATCATGATCGGGGTCTCCATAATGTCCAACGCTTCTGCCACAGCTTGGCCAATCTCAAACTCATGTCGCGCAGGGGCGGGAGGTCTTGGGCCAGGTGGGTAAGGTGGCCGATTCACAGGCGTTGGTGGCGGCGGACCCATTTGTGGCCCTGGCACTCTGCCTTCCGCCCCACCACCTTCTTCACCAATTTCGGAGTCCTCACCCGGCCGATCCTCCCCGCTGCTGCCGGTTTGGCCTTCGGTTTCGGTGCCATGGTGCTTAACTTTAAATATCTTTGATACAACAAGCTGCAAGCAACTATATGTGTTGGATAGTACGAACAGGTACTAGAAGTTGATTGTCATGTCCGTTTCAATACCACATGCAATAGGTTCCACTGGACGACACAAGCATTTATGCACATGATCATTAGATTAACACATATTTGAAGACAGAGTGCTATTAATAGATGATGTAGTTTAATGTTCGAAGGCAGTATGCCCAATAATAAGTGTATGCATATAATCCATACATATATCTATATGTATGTATGTATGTTATACATATACCTAGGTCTATGTGTAAACTTACCACACACAGTAACGGTTTAGGGTTTAAAAGAGCTTCAGGGTTTTAGGTTTTAAGGAGGTCCATGGTTTAAAGGTACTTCAAGGCAGAGTGCCACCTAGTTTATGCTTAATCATAAGATGTGTTACTACTCGTAGGGATTTGGTTGGGCTAGCTGGACTGTGCCGATTCAATGGGATTCGATATTGTATAACTAGCTCCCAAGATTCAATAAGCTCCAACAAGACTTTTGGGAGGGGATGCTACATGTGTGCAATTGTCTGGTACAGGGTCGGTGTGCCTTCAAAACGTGATGGCCCGAACACTAAGATTCAATAAGATTTTGTCGGGTAGTCCACAATCCTGCAAATGTCTTCTAAGATTCAATAAGATTTTTTGGGCGAGCTGGAGGCTGTGTCCCTTGTAAAACCGATAAGATTCAATAAGATTCAATAAGATTCAATAAGATTCAATAAGATTCAATAAGATTCAATAAGATTCAATAAGATTCAATAAGATTCAATAAGATTCAATAAGATTCAATAAGATTTTTTCGGGTTAGGCCACAATTGTACAAATGTCTTCTAAGATTCAATAAGATTCAATAAGATTTTTTGGGGCGATCTGGAGTCGTGTCCCTTTTAAAAATGATGGAACAATAAGATTCAATAAGATTCAATAAGATTCAATAAGATTCAATAAGATTCAATAAGATTCAATAAGATTCAATAAGATTTTTCCGGGGCACGCCACAAGTGTCACAAATGTCTTCTAAGATTTTGCAGGGCCTGTGGGGCGGTATGGGGATGGTGTCCCTTCAAAGGCCATATGTTTTTTTTTAACACGGATGCACCCCATTGCAGACTTCCGTGGTCCTTTGTTGGGTCCCTCCCAACTGGTGTTCTAGGACAGGTTGGATCCTGCCTTTGGCGCGGATTTGTCCACAGGCATCTGCAGTATCCTTGTGAAATCGACAGACCGCCTGGGTTTACAAAGAGACATACATTCCTGATGGCATAATGCAACACAAGGCAACACAATCATGTCAATACATAATGATCATGGAACACATGTTACAACCCATGGCACTCCGCCTTCAGAAACATGTCTGTGACAATGGCATTGCCACACCTCCAAAATTAATAAGACTCGAGGCCACAGCACCGACAACACATACACATGAGCCAGTTATTGTGGCACTCTGCCTTGTTACCGAGCCACCTTGTCGACGCAATCAGTCCACCACGGGGTCGTTGACCTCAGGAGCTTCCTCTTCACGAGTGCGGTCGTCAACGAGTTGAGCTTGTATTTCCTGAACGGTTGCGTCCACATCATTAGCATCATCTTCGACAGGAACAGGGGCATTGCTTCCCGTGGACCCCCTCGGACCCAAAAAGAACCTTGCCATAGAGGCTGAGCTCGCACACTTGAGAGGGCAAGCGGTGGCCTTGTTCCGCCCGGTCGACTCACAGTATCGATTGATACATTCGCTGTGAAAGAGGTGGCCACACGATAGCGCTTCCAATGCCTGCATTCCAGGGAAGCAACAGAAAAAGAAACGTCATGTGAGAGGTACTGTTCTGAGGATTAGTGGAATGTACAAACAGGACAGGCACCACTATCAATGGTTCATTAACCAAAGGCAAACGAAACCAGCCTGCCTGGCCCGGGTGCATCTCCGAATGGCAAATGACACAGAGGTCCTGGTTCCACCGGTTCGCAGGTCTGCTCGACTCATTCGGAGCATCCTCCTCCTCCTCCTCCTCAAAGAAGGCACTGTCGTCGGCCTCGCGCTCGATCTCGGCCTCGACCTCGGCCCCGGCCTCGACCTCGGCCCCGGCCTCGGCCATGACCTCATCATCGACCTCGACTGCGACCTCGTCCTGCGACTCTGTGTTTGGTGCCGTCGCCCTGGCCTTGGACTTGGCCTTGGATTTCGACTTGCCCTTGGCTTTTGCTTTGGCTTTCGACTTGGGTGTCGCAAAGGGCACAACGGCATTCACGTCAGCACCGGCTGTCGAGTCACTGTTCGTGGATGTGTCTGGCTCTGGCAACTCAACTGTTTGAGGTGCAGTGGTCACTTCTGCAGGAGGCATGACGATCTCCTGATCGGGCCTGATCTCTGCCTCTGCCGGCGCTAGACCATCGTCATCCATGGCAGGACCATTCCCATCAACTGGCACTCTGCCTTCCACAACCCTCGGCACTCTGTCTTGTTCACTTCCTGCAGCCTGGCTGCCTTCGGTTGCCTGGCTTGCATTGAAACCCGGAACGGCATGAGGGGAGGCAGGCGGCTGTTGAATCGGCACTCTGCCTTGTTCCCCAGCCGGGCTGCGACCCACAGCCTGGCTTGGATTGGAACTAGGAGCAGTCGTTGGCAAAGGACCAGAACGGACCACGTCTGGCACTATGCCTTCCGACGGCGGAACCGTTGGCGGGGCAGCTGGAGCAGGACTCGGATTGAAACTGAGACGTCCCTGCGTCTCAGTGGACTGCCTTGCTCTCGCTCTACGCCTGGCATAGGTCGTGACATCCTCGGTCATCCATGTGGACTGCCATCCACACCCCAAGGCAACCCTGTCAACAGAATGCTCAGACATATTCACCCCCAGTCCCAGAACCGGTTTGGCTATGCGGTTCCAACTGCTGCTATCGCAGACGGATTGACGCCTATGGGCATTCTCACATCGCTGACCAAGCAAGCTGTATTTCATATCGCCCCTGAGTTCACTGACCTTTGTGGTCGGCTTCAGATTGGTCAATATGAAGAGCAGTTGCAGCGCTGTTTGTTGTGGCAGGTCAGCCGTGACCGCAGCATCCCATGCACTATGAACTCGCTCGAGCAGAGCTTTCACCTTCACCTCAGTCAGTAAGGCTTATCTAGGCTTTGTGGGGGGGGGGTTCAGGGATCATTGCTGACCTTAGGGATACTCTGTTGATTGACAAGCAGCCAGAGGGATCGAACGCAATGTCGTGGCGCTTCTCGGGATTGCATCTGCATCGGTAGTGGACGTTGCCAGCCGATCAATCCCGATAGTTGCTGCTTGCCTTGCTCTGTTCTTCTTGGTTTCCTTACGAATCCTCCTCACTTCTTGGTCTTCTGATTCCGACGAGGAGGAGTCGTTGGCACTCTGCCTTGATGCACCCACAGCAGCCATCTGCTGCTGTTGCTGCATTTGCTGCATCTGCTGCATTTGCTGCATCTGTTGCTGCTGCTGCATCTGTTGCTGCTGTTGCAACATGAAAGGGTTCATCATGGCCAGTGGGTTGTTCATTCCCCTTGCTGGGTTCATTGCCCCCGGCATTGGGAACATCATCTGATCACTCACACGAGCGCTCTTCCTCGACTTTCCCATTGCTCTCGGCGACTGTCTCTGGCACTCTGACTGGAAGCACCACTGCAGCACTAAGGGACTCGATCTTGAACACACATATGTTGATTGCGGCCAGGTCAAGAAATTCTTGCGCATCCACTCACTAGTCACTAAAGTCCGTACACACTACGTGGCATGGTCCCATCAACGGCCAGATAGCAAGCGTTTCAGCTTCCACAACTCACAATCACTTGCATCATGCATTCCAGCCTTGCCCTAGTAGCCAACCACCTTGGACGCCAGCACCTGAAAGGTTTTATGGGGCTGTCACAGGAAACCAAGGTTGAACCAATCAATTCACAGGCACAGTAATTAATCCATCGAGTTACTGCCGACATGACTGGATGCATAGGCATCGTCTTTGTTTTCCAAAACGGCAAGCTGAAATGTGCCAGATCAGACGGACCGCAAAAGTGACAACATTCAAACGCCCCAAGAAATGCGATTTCACATTGGCACTCTGCATTTCCGGCACTCTGCCTAGTGACAGCGACACAAAAATGAATCTGAACAGGCCACACTGTTTGGTGGCACTCTGCCTTAGTCACACCGAGAACTCTCTGGCACTCTGCCTTGTGAAAGTCCCCAGTGCCCAAGGACGAATGGGATGAAGAAGAGGAGGTCCACTAGATGGCTTTGTCTTGGCAACACAATTAATAAACCTACTCGTTCAGCTCAATCATTGACACTGATCAATCCTGAAAGCCATCTGCAGTTACTCCCCAATCAGGAACGAAGTTCGCAGTGGTCTGGTAAACATCCACATACTCTTCATCTTCCGATGGCGGGACATCATCACCCATCTGGATCACCGCGTCTAGGTCTTCCCCCCTTGCCTTCTGTTCCAGCTTCTTCTGACAATACACAAGCATGGTGTAATTGTAAGCATCCCAAATCTTGCAGGACAAAGGCACAATCCAGCTCTGCAGGTCTTTGGGCCTGAATTTTTCCTTTGAGATGACATCTTCCGTCGTATACTCCTGAACGAGTCTCCTGGAGGCCTGCCACCAGTGCCAGTATGTCAGCTCTTTTCCCTTGACTTGATCACGGCCATGAACTGGCGGAGTGACATTGAACATGCACTGGAGAATCTGCTCAATGACCGCCACCCCAGTTTCCCTCTGAAGCCACAGGTGCCAGTCCCCAGGCTCAGAATTGTTTGGAATCTCCTTCACGCCCTGGTCACGCAACAGCTCCCAGACAACCGCAGTTTTCGAGCCCTTCGACCGAAAGTCAATTCACACCATGTCCTTTCTCTCCATTGGCACGTTATTCTTCTCGCATTCTCGGACTGTGATCTCATGGACAGCCATGAGCAGCTGGGTCATGACAGTCGTAGTCTTGCTGTTGAACTTCCGATCGTTGTGCTGGGGGTTGAACGGCTGATCTTGTGGCACCGGTCTCGCCATACGTGCCCGATTGGCGAGGCGGACCACCTTCGAAGTCGTCACCGCCCTGTGACTGCATGGCAGCATTCCCCGCAACGCTCTGAGAGTTTTCTCCTCCTCAGTCTCTGGCTGCAAAAGCTCGGCTGGAACCTTGATCTTGTTTTGACCCCTTGGCACTCTGCCTTGGGGGTCCGTAATTCCGAGGTCCTCCTCCGCTTCCAAGAAAGGCTTCACCTCTCCAGGCACTGGCGCAGTCGCCCTCTTGGGGTTTGCGGCAGCCTTCGGGCTCGGGTCCACATTCATAGCCTCCAGCTCGTTCATGACCTTGGCGACGACGGCATCGTGCTCGCTCTCAGTCACCCGGGTCTCCGGTACAGAAGGCATCGGCTCATCTTGCTCCTCTCGGAGATGGTCCCCTAGTACCATTGTTGCTTGGCTGTCACCCTCATCCTCGTCCAAGCGATCCGGGTCGGGCTCAGCCTCCATCTCAAGCGGCGGTTGCTCATCCTGCACCATAACCTCGACAAATTCCATTTCATTGTCCGACGGATCTTGCACAGGCTCCTCCTCTTCCACCACAACATCAACCAAAGTGTCCTCCTCCTCGGCTTCCACCTCCTCCTTGGGGTCCAACCATATTCCTCCCTTCTCCGTCTTCATATGCAGCAAAAAAGCAGGATGAGCTTCGCCTGGACGGCCCTTTCCAACAAGGTGAGTAGGGATATTGGGACGGCCCTTTCCAACAAGTGGCACTAGGGCTGGACGGCCCTTTCCAACAAGGTCAGTAGGGATATTGTCCTCCACTGGCACTCTGCCTTTGTGGCCCTTTCCGGCAGGCTTGACCTTTTGGGCGAAGTAAGCTGCTTTCCCGATCGGGACGGCGTCGCCCTTGCTTTTCAAGCCCTGGGCCTTTGCCACCCAGGCCGGCTCAGCGCGTCGGCACTGCGGAACGAAATTGGAGCCTCTTGCCGTATCGTCAGCATACTCGGCAAGTTCCTTGGCGAAATCCTGCTCGTCCATCCTTTGCTTTTCCGTCATTTCAGCAGGAGCACTTGCCGACATAAACTGTGGCTTGGAACCAACAGGCACAGGCTGTCCGTCGCCGAATTTCCTTTTGGCAGGAGGCTGCTTTGCCGGCGGGGGACCCATCGGCGCTGGCACTCTGCCTTGCTTTGCCGGCGGGGGACCCATCGGCTCTGGCACTCTTGGCGGGGGATTCGGCTCGGGATCTGGCACTCTGCCTTGCTTTGCCGGCGGGGGACCCATCGGCTCTGGCACTCTGCCTTGCTTTGCCGGCGGGGGACCCATCGGCTCTGGCACTCTTGGCCGGGAATTCGGCTCGGGATTCGGCTCATCGGCCCCCTGCCAGGAGGAGGATGATCTGGTTGCACCCTGCCAGGAGGAAGTGGTTCCCACTCCTGCTGCCAAGGGTGATCAGGCAGAGGCCCAGCATTTCGCAGCGGTCTTACTGGCACCTGCCACGGAGCAGGAGGCCTCGCCTTTTGCTGAGGCGGTTTATGCAAAGGCGGGCGGGCCCCCCTGGGAGGAGTCCCATCAGGATGATGTATTGCTTTGCCTTTGCCTGGCACTCTGCCGTCTACTGGCACTCCTCCTTTCATCCCTTTGGCTTTTGCAGTCGCAGATCCAGGGGGATCCCAGGGAGGTGTCGAATCCCAACACTGAGGTGTTGGCGGAGGATTCGGCGGCGCAAGTGCCTGCGGCTGCATTCTGCTCATTCCTGCCCTTGTTGCCTCGACCCTCATTTGCTGGCATTGTTGCATCAAGTCCAGACCCTGCTGGAACTTTGCTTCCAGATTCTTGCACAACTTGTACAGATCGGACACCATTTCACCAACTCTCCACTTATTCGGGCCATAGTCCGTTTTGAATTTTTCGCCAGCAGCAAGCATCTTCTTCCAGACCTGTGACGCGTACTCGGAGACGGTGGCGCTGTGGTTTGAGGGAATTTGCCACAAGCTCAGAAAGCAGTTGAGGTGAACCTTCATCTTTTTTGCGGGAACATCATTAATTGGTAGGCAACCGGAGCAGTCCACCAAGGCAAACGTCAAATTCTCCGCCCCCACTGGCACTCTGCCTTTGTGGTCCGGCACTCTGCCTCCCATGACAGTAATGTTATTCTCATGGAGGTCCCCAAGAAGACTCCCTTCCTGCCTAAGGGTATGCATTTGTAGCTTCAAGACAAACTTGAACAGCTTGAAGAGGATCAGCATGGTCTCTTTCTCTGGGAACTTGCTTGGGTCGGAAAACCTCTGGTTGAGGAAGGCTCCCACAGTCGTCCCGTTGCCTTTGGCTTCTGTGACGATCACCGCTTTTCTCATCCGCGGTGCCACTACGCCCGAGGCATGGGTGACCAAGGTTTTCAAGTCGAAAGCGAGCGGGACAGGAAACGATTGCCAGTGGGTTGTGAACATTCGAGATTGCAGAAAACGCCAGTCAAATTGGTTTCCACACTCTTTTTCATCCTTTGCGAGGGGCCTGTGCAGCTTGACACAGAGGTGCACCTGATCTGTCGGATGATGGAAGTCCAGAGCATCTTCAGGAATAGAATCCACCAGTCTCAGGGCCTCTGCTGCGACTGTCGAGGCTTTGAGGACTTCGGCACTCTGCCTTTCAGACCGAGGAATCCTTACCTCGCGCAGAAGCTTCAGAATGTCGATGACCCACGGCTGTGGGATCCTCGCAATCATTGAGTCCCGATTCATTCCATGACCGATGTATTTCCATTCACACTTGCACTGTTTGAATCCTTTCCCGCCTCTCACGCGGAATTGCAGGCGGCCCTCACCGAAGGCTGTGACATAGTATTCTAGAGGTTTTTTGATCGGCCAGGGATAATTCCCACCCATCTGCAAGGATCCATCCAGCTCTTGTTCGTAAAACTCACAGGTGATGTTGCCGGCTCGCACATTGTCCCAAAACGTCTGACCAAGCGGACTCGTATGCACAGGCGCTGTCATCCTGCGGCACTCTGCCTTGTCCAGCCAGATTGCGGCACTCTGCCTTGTCCAGCCAGATGCAGGCACTCAGCCTTCTCAGTCCAGCTAAAGGCACTCTGCAAAGAATGGCGAGGCGGCACTCTGCCTTATAATGTCGAAATGATATACTACCTCTGACGTCAATGTGTTGTTAGATTATAGTTACTAGTATTTGACACAATTTAAATTATATCAACTAGATTTTGATATTATGCTCACATTGACATTAAATATCATGCATATGCCATCATTCAAGGACCACGACTCACTTCACTTTGAGCAACTCCATCGACAGAATAATCATGACATGACACTTTTATTGAAGCAGCAGCTACACGAAGTTTAACTTAATTGAGGGGCCAGACAGACTCAGCATGATCGGGAGCTTAGCACACGAATGAAACCTAATTCAAGGGCTGTGTTGATATTCAAATCTGCCATATGCCATGATTCAAGGACCACTGCAGCAACATTTGAAACCTGAGCAACCATCATAAGCCATAGGCAAAACAATCATGGCATGACACTTCAGAAGCCCGAGAATGCTAAGTTGAATTTGGCAACGCAGAAGCAGCATGATCGGAAGCTAAGAACAGCACCGATGACCAGCAATCCTGGGGTCTGGAGACGCCAGCTGACGGCCAAACCTTGCATGGTCACTTTCATCCATACTCAGACTCTCTCAGCACAGTCGCAAACCCAACACATCCAACAGAACTCAGAAGTGCTCGGTCTTCAGAAGTCTCAGCACTCACAGTTTTGCTTCTGCAGCAAGCAATGCTCTTCTGGAGGCACTACTCTGACAGCGACGAGGCCTTCTCCAAAACACTCACAACTTTGATCATGACTTGTGGGTTTGCCTGCACCACAAACAAATAACCTGTTGCTGTGCGAAAGGCAGGCAGAAGTCCACATGAGCAGACATCGGCACTGAAAAACTTGAGAAGAGTCAGTCGACGAAGCCTGACCCACCTGGCACTCTGCCTTCCTGGCACTCTGCCTTCGTCACTGTCCTGGCCTGAAAAGTAAATTGATATTGGAATTTGGGCCAACCCACTCACTGAATGGTCCAATGGTGGGCACTCTGCCTTTGGCACTCTGCCTTTTAAGGCACTCTGCCCTTTTTTCTCACGGACACGGCAAGTGGACGACTTCAATGAATTCTTCGCCGTCTTCCATGGGAGCAGGCCTTTCTTCGAAGTCGTTGTAATTTGTAATCCTCCTCATCTTCCACACGCTCTTCATTCCAGGCCTCCGGATCATCTTCGTCGTAACCGAATCTCACCATGGTCGTGGTCCACAAGATTTGGTCACCTTCGGTGACTTCCCCGTCCCACAGCGTCAAATTCTCAACCCCCCGCGCCCAGCCCTCATTACAGGCATAGAGCCATCTTTTGTCATCACTTGCATGCCTGCACCGGTGAGTTCCAGCTTCAGGTAAGCTGGCGGTGCGTGTTGATCGATCCTGAACTGAGATCATGTTGAAGTTGCTACTTGATTCTAGTCAGTATTAAGATCCGTAGGTATGAGATATTAATAAATAAATGTAGCGTCGAAGCATTGCTTGAATCTGAGTGGCCATCTAATGCACTTTGGCCACCATTGGTAGCGTTGAAGGGCCGCCTGGGCCGTGGGGCGCAAGGACCAGTGCGGATAACCTTTGTGAGTGTTATCCTGCGTGGCACCGGGTTGCGCCCAAGCGGCGATGCCGTTCGCTTTGAAGAATTGAAAGCGGACCTGCAGGGAGACATCCAGTCAAGCAGTAAGAAACACTCACAATCAACACATGCTATGATTATCATCACATACACTGCCCACTGCCTGCCAAACGTCCTCCACGCACATGAAGTATGTGTAAAGGATCTGGTTGGGGTCTTGCATCGGGATTTTGCCCTTCTTTCCCTTGCCCTTGCCAAGATCGCCCTTGCTCGCACTGGCACTCTGCCCTGGCCCTGGCTTTCCTCCTCCCTTCCCGATCGCACTTCCTCCCTTCCCGACCTGACTTGTTCTTGGGGATTGACCGGCGTTGCTCAAGTTGGCCATCTGCCAACTTGAAAACTCTTGCAGCCGAGTGCGCTGGCGAACTGCGCCCGTGTTTTCCATGGCGGATAATGACTTGCCCACTGCACAATTGGGACAAGGGCACTCTGCCTTACACCGGAACCCAGACTGCTGCAACAGCACAAGTAGGCAAAAATGAGCACTCATTACAATCACCGGAGACTGACTGTTAAAGTCACACTTGCCCCCACTGAGTCGCCGGCTGGATTCACTCATCCAATCGCCCCAGCGGCCCTGATCACCATGTCGGCACAACCGACAAAGGAACTGACAGTTTCCACAACCGAGACGGGCATGATCTCACTTTCTTTTTAAGCTCAGTCAGTAACACCGGCAGCCAGGTTTAAAAGCACGAATTAAGCTGTGACTGCCAGCTGAAAGTGGGAATGTAACTATGAGCCTTATCAAGGTAAGGACTGTGTTTCACTTCCAGCCAGCAGTCCAGTGTCGGGTCCAGGACTCTCTGGCTGGGCCAGTGTCGGGACACAAATTTCGACGGCTCAGAATCATTCATTGGAGCAGAACAGTTTGACCATGGACTTCGGGTTCAGTGTCGATGATCAACTGTACGTGTGCAGCTCATCCTGCATTTCCAGCAGTGCTTCAATCATGTACTCACGATCCCGGAATGGAGCATAGAAGGCTCGGTGGTTGATCCACCTGACAATGGCTTGTTCCATGGTCATCGAGGCAAAGGCCATGACTAGGACACAATAAGCAGCACAGGTCCTGTTAATGCCACCGTAGCAATGGACAAGCACACGAATTGGCCTCCTCTTGCCTCCACGCTTCCGACCACCTCCCTGAAGCTTCATCGCCTCCAACAAAGCAAGAGCATTACCGAGCTCACCAGGGAATGTCTCATCGGCCACCTGCAAGGCACTCTGCCTTCCATCGGCACTCTGCCTTCCATCAGCGGCTCTTCCGAACAGGCTGCCCATGTCACTTCCCTTGCTGAAGCCCTTGTCATAGGAGCAGCTATAGCCAAATGAGCCCTTCGTCGATGCCTTCTGGCTTTGCATGTGATTGGAAACCTGACAGGGGCCGCTGTAGCCCTTGCTGATTGTCTTGCCCTTGCCCCTGCCGCCATTGGCCTTGCCCAGCATTTTGCCCTTGATGGCACTCTGCCTTTGACTCTGGCTGAACTCCTCTGCTGAGCGCTGCCAGCACATCATAATCTTTCTGAAATCTGAAATGAGGCGGCGCCAAATGGTCTTGACCTCATGACTTCTTTGTTCAGCATCAAAGTCATTGGCATGTGTTTGATCCCAGCCACCATACCGAAGATGTGCAGTGCCAAACGGTCCACAATTCGCCAAATACTGATACCAGTCCCATGGCTCAAAATTCCGAGGTCTGTCATCTGCATTCATAGAGATGACAATGTCAGGCTTGACCCGGAGATGGTCATATCGGATCGGGCAACCAATACTGCCAACAAACAGTTGCCACTGGGGATGGTCGTAAATCAAAACATCATCCATGGGCCCCGTCTCGACATCATGCTGGCATGGCCGAGGTGGCGGGATCGACCCAGGCAGCACATCTGTCTGGCCGGTCCATGCTTTGTACAACTTCATATCCATATCTCCGAAAATCTGAGATGGCCTCAACTGCCAATTTGATTCGTTGATCCAATTGTTCAGCCCTTTGGATCTTTCGGAGCCCGGTGGTATAGTCGGC
>CAJNDT010002616.1:0-25000 GCA_905221615.1 Symbiodinium sp. CCMP2592 | reverse complement strand
TGACGATCGGCTTGAAGAGGAAGTCCAAAGGGGACAGCTCGTGCGAGGGCCTTCGGCGTGGGGGTCGGCACCTTTCCCGACCAAGGAAATGCCTTCCCACAAGCGGGCGAGGAAACGCCGCTTGGTAGTGGATTACCGCAGGGTGAACGCCAGGGTCAAACGTTCTACGTATTACTGCCGGCGGAGCACGGATGTGCTCGCCGCAGCAGTGGGCTCTGTTTGGTATAGTTTCGTTGATGCGGTTTCGGGGTTTAATCAGATTCGCAACACGAAGCGTGCCAGGGAGGTTCTGGCTATTGTCGCCCGTAGCGGCAAGTACCTCCCTATTGGCCTGACCTTCGGTCCCGTAAATGGTCCCGACGATTTTAGTTGCGTCGTGGATCGCGCTTACGCGCCGGGCCGAGGACGGAGGCTAAGGTTCACCATGGGTGGCTTACGTCGACGACCTGACGGTGCGTACAGGCAGGGTCGTTGACGGCCGCTTTCTCACGGATGCGGAGGCAGAGGAGGAAATAAGGACGGCGTGCCGGAAGGGCAGCCGATCCGCTCCTCAGACCGCCGCTTCCGCGCATGAAGCCTTAGGCGCTCGAGGCCCTGACGGCTCGAGCTCCGGTCCGCCAGGCGCGGACCGGAAGGTCGCGCCTAAAGCAAAAGCAAAACACGATGAGTCCCTAACGGACACTAACCACCCTACTAGAGCCCTGAACCCTAACCTTGTTGCGTTTTTCTTGACCGCTTGTGTCTTGACCGCGGGGTTTAGGGTAGGGGTTGGTGGTTTGGTGCAGTGCGCGGGGAGGGTTCCTGGGGGCGCGCGGGGGGCAGTTCTTACGCCGGCCTTTACGCCTGTGGTTCACTACCTCTGTGCTATACTACTACTCGTTGCGTGCGTCCTGCAGCAAGGGTGTAGTGAGGTAGGCCAGGGCGTAGGTCGGGCGGTGAGTGAGCTTAAGCCCTATCCCCTCAACTTTCCCTGTGAACCCCCTGCTTTTCAGGTGATGGCCGCGCAGCGTGGGCTCAAGAGTAGAAGCCCTGTAGCTTGTGACGGGCCGTGCCGGCCCTTGCCCTCGGCTTTCCCAGCCCCGCCGTGTGCCTTGTCACACGTGGGCCGGAAGGTCGCGGGGCCACCACCCTTCTTTTTCCCCCCCCCTCGTGGGCCGGAGAGCCGCGAGGGGCGCCATGGGAGGTGGGCGTACTCGCGGAGGAGGAAGGCGGTGACAGAGATCACTTCCGCTGGCAACCGTGGGCGTGGCTAGAACAGCCGTTCACTTGCCAGAACGCGCTAACACAAGCCCTGCGCCACGGCAAGTTCGGAGTCGAGGGCCGCCTCGAAGAGGGTGGCTGGATCGACGTAGCCGAACTGGCGCATCTCATGCAAATCACCCCTGCCGCGATCGAGGCTGGTGCGGCATCAGACCTCGATAACGCGGCTAGCGGGCGGGAGAAGCAACGCCTAGAGCTCAGGAACGGTCCGGTCGCGGTGCGCCCAGTGGGGGCCGCGGCTCTGGGAGCAAAGGCGGAAGAGGAGGCCGCCGAGGATGGTGGGCCGGTGGTGCCGCCGGTTTGGCGTACTCCTCCCGGCTAGGTGAGCCAGGCCGGCCCTTGCACTTGGTCGCAGCTGCTTCTTCCAACCAGGGTTGGTTCCTGGGAGCCGCGCGTTCCGTTGGCGCCGCTGTGAGTAGCTGGGCCCTTTCGAGGAGAGCTCGCAACCGCGCAGCCCATGCTACCACCGGCAACATCGGCTGGAAGATGGGTTTGGCGGCCGCAGCGCTGGCGCCTACCTTCTTTACAGTAGAACGCGGCGCCCGGGAAGTGGCGCAAGTCAGCCTCACAGCCGTTGCCAGCGCGGCCGAAGACCTCATCGAGGAATTGTCCGGGATCCTCGTGCGAGGAGTTCGGGTCGTGGGCCTGGCCGCTGTGGTCCTGTTGTGGACCGTAGGGGCTGTGGTGCTGTGGTAGGCCGGACGTGTCGCCACTAATAGGCTGATGCACGCCATGAACGGCAACCCTTTTGCTACTGCTGTTCTGGTTTCCCTCGAAGGCCGAGAAGCGGTGTTCGAGGTTTCTTCGAAAACGAAGCCCGGCGCTCACCGAGTTCTGGTGAAGCTAGGCGCGGGTGCTGAAGGTGCGGGCTGCGATTGTCGGGCGTTCCTGAACGAAGGGCGCTGCGGGCATATCGAACGTGCCATTAGGGCTCGTGGCCATGACTGGCACGAGCTCTGCCCCTGTGTCGGCTTCCGCACCCGCCGCTACCCGACGCGCTCGGGCCATCCTTGGCGCTCCTTCCGAAAAGGCTCGGAATGTCAGCCCTTCGGCCGGGTGCCTTGACGGCTTTTCGAAGCTTGGGGGCCAGCGTCGGCGCCCCCAACGGAGACTGTGCAGAGCGCGGCGGCCGCCGAGACGGCTCGAGCAGCAACTGCTGCAGTGCCTGCGGCACCGGCGCCTCCCCTGTCGGCTCAGGCGAGACGCGTCCGGGACTTCGCTTTGCCGGATGGGTTTGAACGGGCCGGGATTAAGTTTCTGACCCTCCCGGAGTACCACAGCGTGGTGCAGCTGGCCAGCGCTGGTCAGGGTGAGCACATCTGTGTGCGAGCCTACAGCCTGGACAGCAAGCCCCTCGTGGGAGCCCTCGTGTCCTCGCTGGAGCGAGGCGCCCGAGCTCACGTCCTTGCCGATAACTCGCAAACGAGCCGGACCAAGCTCCAACTGCAATCGTTGAACGAGCTAGGGTTTGCAGGGGCTCAGGTTCGAGTCGGCAAGGGCACGTCGGTGAAGGCAGCTTACGCCGCCGAGAACCGCACGGATGTGAACATCGGAGCCGGGCTCGCGGGGATTCATCACGCAAAGTCGGTTCTCGTGACGAGGCCGGACTCCAGCGTTAGCGCCGTGATCGGGAGCTTGAACTTTAGCGCAAGCTCCAGAGCTAACGCCGAAGTCGGGGATGCTCTGGCTAGCGTCCTGGCTTCGGAGTTCAGCCAGAAATGGTTGGACTCTTTCGGAGTCGAATGGAGCAAGGCCCTCAAGCTGGATGAGTTTGAGGCGCCGCAACGCCAGCCGCGTAGCAGGGCGAAGCCTTCGAACGCCCAAGCACCGGCTGTGCAGACTAATCCGGAGCCACAATGACCGTGGACTGGAAGTCGCGAACTGTGTGCCGCCCTTCAGCCACCTATGGCAAATCTTCAGTTTTGAGTGCAGCACCTAGCTGCTTTCCGATGGGACGACAGGGTGGCGTATCCGCTCTATAGGTTCTTGACGGGAGCGGCTAGGGAAGCACGGTAGTGCTCCCGAAGCGCGCGGAGTAACGCCGCAGCCTCGGCTGCTTGTTTCACCAGCCCTGTGGCCGCAGTGCGGCGCAGGCTGTGTACAGTTGTAGAACCGGAGCCTCGTGCAGCACGTGCCGTGAAAATGAAGGTCGTGCGCAGAGTGCGAAGGGTTAGTGTAGGAGGGCAGGGTCTGTAGGTCAGTTTTACGGCCTCCGGCCGCCCGCTGATTCCTGGACTTGCTTGAGGCAGTGAAAACAAAGGCGCTGTGCGGTAAGAATGTTTTTTTTTGGTTCGGTACGCTTTTTTATAACTTACGCTGCGCTGTTTCATACGCGGCGGGCCAACCAAAAAAAAAACACGGGGCGCGTTTTTTTTGCTCCGCACGCGGCGGGTCAACCAACAAAAACACGGGGCGCGTTTTTTTTGCTCCGCACGCGGCGGGTCAGCCAAAAAACACACGGGGCGCGTTTTTTTTGTTCGGGGCGCTTTTTTGTAACTTACGCTTCGCTGTTTCATTCGCGGCGGGCCAACAAAAAAACACAGTGTTTTTGCTCCTCACACGGCGAGTTTGCTCCGCACGCGGCGGGTCAACCAAAAAAACACGGGGCATGTTTTCTTTTTTTGCTTCGTACGCGATGGACCGAAGAAAAAACAAACACGGGGGGTGCGTTGGTTTTTTTGGTTCGGTACGCGGCGGGCTCTAATGGGATTCAAATTTGATTTTATCGGATTGTATGTTGAAAGTTAAGGGATTTGCATACGCGGCGGGTCAACCAACAAAAACGGGGGGCGTTTGTTTTTTTGCTCCGCACGCGGCGGGTCAACCAACAAACACGGGGCGCGTTTTCTTTTGTGCTGTGTACGCGACGGGCCGAGGATAAAAACAAACACGGGGGGTGCGTGGTTGTTTTTGGTTCGGTACGCGGCGGGCTCTAATAGATTCTCATTTGATTTTAACTAATAGGATTCTATATTGAAATGTCAGGGTTCTATACATGGATTACGCGGTGGGCTAAGCAATATATTAGTAAACACGGGGCATGATTTGTTTTGGCTCCGTACGCGGCAAGCCGAGCAACAAAAACAACACGAGGATTCTATTAGGGTTCCAATGATCGAAATCTGCGGATTTTGCACGGATTGCAAGGAGTCGCATGGGCTTGGCGGGTTTGGGTTTGGTTTCTAACAGGATTCTTATGGGACTTTGATGTTTCGAGTGGGATTTTCGTAGGTTTGTACGGCGCGCTTGTTTTTTTTGTTCCGTCCGCAGCAGGCCGAGCCAAAACAAAAAGCTCCGCACGCGGCGGGTCAGCCAAAAAACACACGGGGCGCGTTTTTTTTGTTCGGTGCGCTTTTTTGTAACTTACGCTTCGCTGTTTCATACGCGGCGGGCCAACAAAAAAACACAGGGTTGTTTTTGCTCCTCACACGGCGGGTTTGCTCCGCACGCGGCGGGTCAACCAAAAAAACACGGGGCATGTTTTCTTTTTCTGCTTCGTACGCGATGGACCGAAGAAAAAAAACAAACACGGGGGGTGCGTTGGTTGTTTTTGGTTCGGTACGCGGCGGGCTCTAATGGGATTCAAATTTGATTTTATCGGATTGTATGTTGAAAGTTAAGGGATTTACATACGCGGCGGGTCAACCAACAAAAACGGGGGGCGTTTGTTTTTTTGCTCCGCACGCGGCGGGTCAACCAACAAACACGGGGCGCGTTTTCTTTTTTGCTGTGTACGCGACGGGCCGAGGATAAAAACAAACACGGGGGGTGCGTGGTTGTTTTTGGTTCGGTACGCGGCGGGCTCTAATAGATTCTCATTTGATTTTAACTAATAGGATTCTATATTGAAATGTCAGGGTTCTATACGCGGTGGGCTAAGCAATATATTAGTAAACACGGGGCATGATTTGTTTTGGCTCCGTACGCGGCAAGCCGAGCAACAAAAACAACACGGGGATTCTATTAGGGTTCCAATGATCGAAATCTGCGGATTTTGCACGGATTGCAAGGAGTCGCATGGGCTTGGCGGGTTTGGGTTTGGTTTCTACCAGGATTCTTATGGGACTTTGATGTTTCGAGTGGGATTTTGGTAGGTTTGTACGGCGCGCTTGTTTTTTTTGTTCCGTCCGCAGCAGGCCGAGCCAAAACAAAAAAACGGGCGTCTGTCGTTTTCTTTTCGGTGCGCGGCAGGCTCTAATAGGGTTGTAATAAGCGACCGCTAGCACCACTGCCGCCAACCCCCACCACGACCACCACCACCACCACCAAGGTACATAGTCTTGGAAATGGCACTTTTTACGTCTACTTCTACTTCTCTACTACGACTACGACCACGACCACGACCACGACCACTACTACTACTACTACTACTACTACTACTACTACTACTACTACTACTACTACTACTACTAGGCGACAGCGTGCTCCTGTGACCCCCCTTTCGCCTCCTTTGTCGCATGCCTCTGACTGTGACCTCTCCCCCTCGCATGCGGCAGCCGTTTGGTTTCTGCGCCACGGCAATCTGCGCCCCGGCACACTGCTTTGTTGCCCGGCTTGGGTTTTGCTCTTGGACTGGTTTGGTTCGGCTTGGTCTCGTACGGCTTGGCTTGGGTTTTACTTTTACGTAGGGTCTTAATTGTTAGATAGGGTTTTATTGTTAGATAGGGTCTTATTGTTAGATAAGGTCTTATTGTTAGATAGGGTCTTGTTGTTAGATAGGGTCTTATTGTTAGATAGGGTCTTATTGATAAATAGGGTCTTATTGTTAGATAGGGTCTTATTGTTAGATAGGGTCTTATTGTTAGATAGGGTCTTATTGTTGGATAAGGTTTTCCTCTGTCACAATCGTGAAAGGAGATCTTTTTTAAAATGGCTTGGCTTGGCTTGGCATGTTGTTAGATAGGGCCTTATTGTTAGATAGGGTCTTGTTGTTAGATAGGGTCTTATTGTTAGATAGGGTCTTGTTGTTAGATAGGGTCTTATTGTTAGATCGGGTTTTCCTCTGTCACAATGGTGAAAGGAAATCTTTTTTAAAATGGCTTGGCTTGGCTTGGCATGTTGTTAGATAGGGTCTTATAATTAGATAGGGTTAGCTTGGCTTCTCTTGATCGGCCAGACCTCAGGTTCTGGCATGGCAAATCCCTCCGAAGATGGACACTCGAAGCTTGCTCCTTCAAAAATTAGAAATTTTAAAAAAATGTGATTTTGGGTTCCGGGTTTCGACCTAACTCCAGTGAACCCTAAGCTCTAAGCCCCTGAAACTTCACCCGCCGAGGCATACCGACTCCGACAACTTCGACACGCGGATGCTTGGTCTTCTGCTGCTTCGGTTTTGCTTCTCTTTGGGTTTAGGGTTTAGGGGGTGAGCTTTTAGTTTAAGGTTTAGGGTTTCGCGGGTTAGGTTTTAGTTTAGGGTTTAGGGGGTTAGCCTTTAGTTTAGGGTATAGGGTTTACAGGGTTAGCTTTTAGTCTTTTTAGGGTTTTAAGCGTTGACTTCCTGCTGCTCGGTTAGGGTCTTAGGCTTTCGACATTAGGTTTTGGCTGCTTAGGTTTAGTCTTAACTTTTGTCACTTATTTTGTTTCAACTTTGTTATTTGCACGTTTTTGTTTTAGCTTTTGAATTTTTGGGTTCTGGCTCTAAGATTTTCGGATTTGAACTTCAGGGTTTACGGATGAGGACGCATGCGGAAGCATGGTCACCTGCATTGAGCTTCTCCGACAGAGACTGGGCGAATCATATGCGGGAGTTGGACATCGAACACTTTCTTCTGGATCAACAACTGGAGCAGCTTGAGCAGCAGCAACAGCGCAGCAAGAAGCAGGTGGAGTGTGAGCCGCAACGTAGGAAGACTGTGGTCAAGCCTTTGAAGCCTTGCAAGTTCGGTAGATGTCCAGTACATCTCTGCCATAGACGTGTACATATTCCTAAATCAGGAGTCAGCAAGGGACGGCTCCTGGTTAGATGTGCGAAGTGGTGGAATGTAGATGCTTCGGGCAACAGAAGCTGCTGGCATGCCCAGCCGCTACCGGTTGACAAGCTCGCTGAATGCTCGAAGTCCCTTTCAGAGGTTTACTACTCTTTGGAGATGAGATTGGCTAGGGGTGGCCGGTGAAGCAGTGTTGAAAAAACTGTGCCGTTCATGCCGCTTCATGTCTTGTCCCTTGATCAGACGAAACACGAACTTACAGACTCTTTGCTTGCTTGCACAACATGAACTCTCGTTGTTTGTATCTGCAGCTGCCAACTCCCACCCTCAAGCCATGCCCTTAAATCCTAAGGTTAGGAAGCGGACCAAGCGAGGTGGCAACACTTCTCGAGCGCCTGCTCCCGTTAAGCGCTCTCGTGATGTCATCAAGGCTTTAAAGAAGAGGCCTGCCGCATGCAAGAAGAAGCCTGCTGCAATCTACACGCTTGATCCGCTGCCCCTCTTGCAGCCGCCTTCTCGTCAGAGCAAGGCCAGAAGGCAATCTGCAGATGCAATCTTGCAGATGACGGGCGTAGAAGCTGCAGAGAAGATGATTGAGTTGGGTTTGATTCCTGACTTGACTGGGGCGAAGCATGAAGGATGCACTGGGTCATGGCCTGGCACGTTGAGTCCACTTAGACTGCGAACTGGTAGTAGCAACAAGGACTTTGCGCACCGACGTTGTTACTCCTGCAAAGCTTGGGTTCCAGCATTGCGAGATTGTGGTTTTGTCGACAAGTTTGCTGGGCATCATGGAAAGTCTTGTATTCCCCTTCGAAAGGTGCTGGGATTCTTTTGGCACTTCAGCCGTCATCACAGCATCGACAAAGCTGTGGATGCTTTGGGCCTCGGCGCGAACAAGAGCTTGTGGAAGCACTGGGATGCTCTGTTCAAAATAACAGCTGCGACCATGGAGACCCTTCAAGAAGCAACTGTTTTCAACAATTGCGACATTGAGATTGACGAGTTTTGCATTCGCAAGATTTGGTCTGAGGATGGGAAGCAAGTAACTTTTCTTCGACTTCTAGGAGTCGTGCAACGTGGCTCCCGACAGATCGTTTTGATGTGGCTTCCTGAGAAGCCTGTGACGCCGAATGTCAAGAATGCCAAAGCTCCGATATCACCTCCGCCGATCTCCACGGATGAGGTCGATTTGCTTCTTCCGTTCATCGGCCGCAACTGTGTTGTCTTCACCGATGGGGCCAAGAATTATGAGGACTTCTTGACACGCGAACAATGGAAGCACAAGGTTGCTGATCATCATGCGGTCAGTCACACCAAGCTCGAGTTCTGCAAGAAGGTTACAGTTCGAGGAGTTTCCAGACTTGCGGGTACTCAGCTCGCCGATGGCATCTGGAAACATGTCGAGCGAAGCATACCGAATGGTGTTCGTAGTAGTAGACGAGATCGGCTCATGGAGCATGTGCGTCTCTGGCAGTGGATGTTTCACAATGCGGGAACCGAGCCCATGCAAGCGATGGGCGTGTTGATGCAACAGTACAGGGGATCTTAGATGCTGTTGCATGCTCTTGCAAAAGGATTGTGGAGTGCCGTTTCCACCGCAGGTCTAGTAGTCGTTACCCGCCTGCTCCTCTAAAGTAGTAGTCGTTACCCGCCTGCTCCTCTAAAGTAGTATTCGTTACCAGCCTGCTCCTCTAAAGTAGTAGTAGTAGTCGCCAGCGTGCTCCTCTAAAGTAGAAGTACTTTTCCGCCTTTTGAGCTTTAGGGCCAGTTAAGGGGGTCACAAGAGCACGCTGTCGGCTACTACTACTACTACTACTACTACTACTACTCCTACTCCTATTCCTACTCCTACTCCTACTGCCACTGCAACTGCTACTGCTACTGCTGCTGCTGCTACTGCTACTGTAGCTGCTACTCCTACTGCTACTGCTACTACTACTGCTACTCCTACTGCTACTCCTACTACTCCTACTACTACTACTACTACTACTACTACTGCTACTGCTACTGCTACTGCTACTGCTACTGCTACTGCTATTGCTACTGCTACTGCTACTGCTACTGGTACTGCTACTACTACTACTACTACTACTACTACTACTACTACTACTACTACTACTACTAGGACTATGAGCCTGGAGAGCAGGATGCGTTGCACGATCCGGTTCCTGCAGTATTCAAGCTCCGAAACCAAGGAGCGGCAACAAGAGATTGTGAAGGCAGCTTGCAAAACCGAGATTACTCAGTCTCAACGCCACTGCCGAATCTTCTTTTGACGCAACCTCGCAAGATCAGTGCTTCGCTGCGGCTCAGGCGTCCTCACCTGTGTGCAGACAGCTTGGCATAGTGGAAACGGCCCATGGATTGCTCGTGCATTTGCCTAGTGACAAAGTCCGTCGTCTGTGGGCAGATGAGTATACTACATGAGAAAAGGACATCGTAACACAACCAGTTCGTCACAGCGGGCTAGTATCAAGGCCTGATGAGCGGAGAAGAACTTGATAGCAATGCTCGATGGCTGTCTCGTCGTTGTGGTGCATGCGAAGGGTGGCGTTGCTGCCGCGAACTTTCTTACCGTTGCGCACCGCGAACCAAGCCTCGGTAACACATGCAGAGACATGCTTGCGAATTCCACGGATGATATAGACGAAGAGATGCAAGGGCAATAGTGGGCCATAGGCGAAAAACAAGTCTCTGCCTGCAGCTAAGGCGCACTGTTGCCGGCGTTGTAATAGATGTTGGAATCAGCGGGCAGTCGGCGACCAGCCAGCACACGGAACACGGTCGCAAAATTCGTGCCGTGCACGGTGCGGCCTCTGCCAGGATGTGATGGTGCGGCGGCCTCTTCGGCCATGCCGCTCGGTGCGCGAGCTGCAGGAGGGCTGTCCACGGCTGCTACTGCAGTGGCCTCTGCCTCTGTTTGCCTGCACGTTTGGGCAGCGGCATCGGATAGAGCATCAGTCGCCTGGCCTGGCGATATGTTGGCCGGGGGTTGCGGGGCAAAGGCCGTGGCCTGACGCTTGGCTTCCCTTCGTTGCAGCTCGCACTCCTGCTCCCTTTCGCTGGTCCAGTGCAACGCTGCGGACGACCAGCCCCGGTTGCTGCTGACCGGCTTGGGTGGCCGGCCGCCCTTGGAGCCGACAACACGCAAGTCGATGTTGCCTGTGCCGAGCATGTAGTCACCGGCCGGAAACGGCAAAATACTTGCAGGCGCACAAGTACAAATCTTTTTGACCTGCCATCCAGTATCTGTCCGCAATGGGTCCCGTAAGCACCACGACAAAACGTTCTCTGTGCTCCAGCCACGTGGCAAAGTCTAGTGCGCCTGTCTGCCAGACCTTCGCTTTAGTCCACAGGCTTTGCAGCTTCGTACAGTCCAGCTCCACTGCCATTTGCACGATGAGTCTCGCTTTTGCCTTGCTGATCGTGATGTTTTTCTCCGGTATTTTTTCCCAGCTGCCCGCTTCATCGTCCGAAGCACTCGCGGCGTCTTTCTTGCTGTGGGCTTGTCGCCACTCCAGCAATGTTCGCGGGAGGACGAATGCAACACTGTCACCGCGAGGGACCTTGTGGATCAAATCCTTCTTGTCGTGAAGCTCTACGGCAGTGCTGCGACCGACCGAGGACAGTGAGATGGCTGAGGAAAGCTCACCACAGGGTGAGGAATCCATGCCACACATTTCTCCCGAAAAGGATGATGAAAGTGAACTTCACGATCAAGGCATCTGGGGGAAATGCAAGACTGTTCCGGACCCTGAGTACTACCAGGCCGCGAAGGATGCAGAGGACCAGAACGAGAACGCGTTCGAGGAGATGGGCAAGGCCAAGGAGAAGATTGAGCTCAAGGACACCGAAGAGTTCAAACTTTTCCTCTCGGAGCTCACTGAGATCGAACGACAAAGCCCTATGAGGCTGCTTACCAAGCAGCTAAATGGATACGGCTATTCAGGCTTGTATCATACAGGACTGCGTGATTCTGACTACGAGCCCGTTCTCGCTTTCAAGGTGCAGCATATGAGTTGGAGGGTAAATGTTCCGCCTCACAAGGGACAGAAATACACCCTCTCCATGGGGGACCTCTTCGACCAACTCAACAAGATGTCTCCCATCTATGAGCGCCGTCCCGACAAGCAGAATGTGGTCTTTCGTTCTGGGGACGTCCGCAGCACCTTGGATGACAAGCTCATGGGTAAAGCCTCTGACATCCGAGAATCAGCTCTCGAGGTTATGGAAGCACTTCTGGATAAGCTGAAGTCCCTCGATGCAAGCGGCAATCCGGCAACTCGAGAAGAGCTTTTGAACGCTATGCTTCATTACTTCTTGAGCGTCGGAGTTGATGAAGAGGAGATCGGAGACCTCTCTCTTGAGAAGACACCGAATCCTTATATTCATCGCTTTGGTCTGGCAGAGGACTCCAAGGTTCCCATCTTTACCAGCAAGACCAAGTACGCCGCGCTCATCGTCAATCTCGGCAACATGAGCAGGGGAAGGAAGCGTTCTGCTCCTACCTCCGTTGCTGATCACATTGACTGGGACGATGCTACACCGTCTCGTGGAGCACTGATAAAATCAATTGCCCAGTCGAAGACGCATTTGTTCATGCTATGCGAAGCAGCTAAAATCGATGACTCCGAGGAGGCCTTCCTCGCGTCGCGCGGTTGGCAGTTCCTGCGCAACGAGTCAAAAGATCTGATGGTGGGAAGTCGTACCAATGGTGTTGGATCTTCGCTCACCCGCCTGGCTGGCTCCACTCTCAGTGGATTCGCACACGAGTCTCTCCCTCTGACCTACATGGTCGTCGAGATCGTGTACGGCATGACAGTTCCGACTGGCATTCAGGGCAATCGAAATGATTTTCCAGAAGAGGCACTGACTAAGGTCCTGGAGCGCGCCGGCTCCGACCGCATCAGAGTCTGTGTCTTCCATCTCCGGAACGACGTGGCGGCAGACAAGGTGGCGTTGGCTCACGAGGTGTTGGGCAATACGTTCATCGACTGCTTGCACTACCAGGTCGACCTCATTGGAGGCGACGCCAACATGGCCCTGTACCGGGCCACTGGCAGGAAGCAGGAATCGATGGACATCCGCGGCGGGATGTACCAGAGTCTCATGGACTACTTCCTGGAGGCCTGGTCAGAAAGCCCGAAAAGCCTACACCTCTGCTCGCCTCGCGCGAGGCATGTGTCAGCAAACGCCATGTGGCTTCTGAAACAGTATGAGGACACGCTGGGAATGCCATACAGAGAAGCTAAACAACCAGACTGGAATACTTTTCCTACTTTGGATCCTGTTATGGCTACAGTCATGGAATGGGGACACAGCATATCGGACGAACAGTGGGCGGAGTTTCCACCTTCGAAGACCGAGTTCGACATCCATGTCTCCGAGTGGCTGTTAAATTCCACAAGCGCCGCGTACCTTCTCAACGATCGGGACTATGACGCTCACACTCCGCTCCTCATCGAGGTTCACGCGAACCAGTACTCTCTGGACGGTTGCAAACAACACCCACCGGACCACCCCACCCGGCACTTTAGCCCAGGTGCCCGGGTGTCATATGCCACAGCCCTGGCACGTTGGCCTCAAGGCGGTCCAGGTGCCTCGATGCACTCGAAGCCGCACACCCGGCCAGCGGTGTGGACGGACCGATGGGCTGTCAAATCCGTGTGGGTACGGCAAGGTCGCCATGCAAATCAAGATGTCGCAACCCAAGAACGGCCTCCCTTCTTTGTCCGGTATTGCTTCCGGTGACTTGCATGACTGCTTCGATGTCACCAGGTCAGGCCCCAGCCGGCGCATTAGCCCATGTGCCCGGCTGTCATCTACCCCCTGCCCCTGGGATAGGTTGGCCTCAAGGCTGTGACACAGGCAAACCGAACGCCTCACACATGGCCAATGGTGTGGGGAGCAACCCTGGTGGGGCAGGGGTTTACTCCTTAGGTAAGGCAACACCGAAGAGGTTCGACTGGCACTCTGCCTCGGCACTCTGCCTCTGTCGTCGATCCAAGAGAACAGAAAGCATGTGCTCAGCAGAAAGAGATATAGCCTAATCATGGGTTAGCGGCCTCCCCCATTTGCTGAAATCCACCCCACTCGGCCAAGGTGGGTCGCCATGCTCACAGGGAAATTAAGATGCCAGCGCTGTGCCGGATCCCGTCGCAGCTGTTTCTTGCAGGCCTTTGCACACCTGCGACGTAACAGATCGCGACATATTGGTTTGCTTCGGCTTAAACATCGCCCGCAACGCGCACCGTTAGAAACAAACCAGGCACAGGCTAACATCACCACTGTGAGTAGCAGGCTCAAGGCACAGCTGGCGGCTGGGGTAGTGGTAACTTACAGCAGGATGCTATGCTGCCACTACAGTTTTGTACCCTGGAGGCGTAGTTAAACATTCCAAAAGCCCGAAGGGCTAAAAGTTCAGAGGTTCAAGAGTTTGGGGTTCAGGATGTTGGGGATGGAAAGCAAGAACGCGCAACGACATGTTTTGGATCGCACAGCCCATACCAGTCATGCATATGAAACTTTTGGGAGACGATGCCGAAAGCATCAATCCCCATGTATGTATGGGCTGTTTTGAACAGTCCTGAAAACGAGAACTAAAAGGGCGGGTAGGGTGGGTAACTAAAATTTCTAAGAGCCCCTCCCGATTGGTCCGCAATGTATCGGATGCATAGATCAGATTCCGCAAAAGCTCTCCAGAGATTGTTCGAAAAGTCAAAGGCAAAACTGAAAAGGTTTCGTGGCCAAAGAAAAAGGCCAACTGAAAATGCACTAAAACTGACATGCCTAAAAGAAACTGAAAAACATGCAAGCACTGACATGTCTGACATGACTGAACATAAGTGCAACTGACAGAACTGAAGACTGCATGACAACATGGCTGTGGTCCGAAGCCGCAGTGGCCGGGCGTACAACTGAAAGAGCCGCCGCGCCCCTGCCATCCCCCCCACCTCCCCAAGCCTCCAGGGAACAATTCGTTTGGTTCGTTTCACTGCCCAAACAGGGCTTGTACCCTGGAGGCGTAGTTAAACATTCCAAAAGCCCGAAGGCCCGAAGGGCTAAAAGTTCAGAGGTTCAAGAGTTTGGGGTTCAGGATGTTGGGGATGGAAAGCAAGAACGCGCAACGACATGTTTTGGATCGCACAGCCCATACCAGTCATGCATATGAAACTTTTGGGAGACGATGCCGAAAGCATCAATCCCCACTCAACGAAGAGGCATCGTCATGTGCCTCAGCCCCACTGACTCTTCTCGAAACGAATGCGAGAAGGAGATTGTCCTTCGCCAGAAGCAGAGGCACGCGCATCCTCCAGAGTGCTCTGAAAGTTCGCGAATCGAAGTAAAGACGGAAGCACTGAGAAGTTCAACTCACTCCAGCTGACAGTGACCCGAAGGTCCGGACAGAAATCTGAGAAATCATTCTTCGTGATCCTATCTGCCTCCTGATTCGCATCACGCGGCCTCCAGTTCAAGAGACATCTGACCCCGGCCAAGTCGCAGCGGTGAGCGTATTCCATCAGCACAAACATCACAGGGACCTTTGTCGTGAGAAGTCTGGCAGAAATGGCATCCGCCGACTTGTTGTCTGCTCCACCAGCGAAGCAGGCCCTGAAAGAGCCAGGACATGAAAACACCTCGGGAAAATCCCTCTCCAGCAGATGAAGCGCTACCAGCGAGGATAGCAGTTCAGCAGAGGTACTGGCCCAGGAGCTCCCAAGACCTTCCTTGAAGAGCCAAGGGGCTTCTTCGCAACGAAGCGTAATCTGAAACCAAAGAGCGGATTTACAGACAACACCCCTGACAAGGAACCAACCGCCTAGAACCACAGAGTCAGAGTTGCAAGCAGCGTCGGTTCTGAAGAGTTCCCCATAATCCTTATCCGCCAGCCCCGCAGGATACGTTCGTGAACCTGCGCGGAGCCGATCAAGAATGAATCGCAGGGTGCAGCGGATCAAGTTGGGCAGTGCCAATACCGCACCTTTGCTGACCACCGCTAGCCATGCGTAGCCCGGCGCGAGGAAGGGTCTGATCCATATCAAGATTTGCGACATAAAGCCTAGCCGGCCATGGAGTTCGTGAAAACGGCGAACGTCCACAAGCCAGCCGTCTCCCTCCATGCCCTCAATCGATCGGATGATCCACTGGCATCTCTTCTCCGAAATCCCAAGCTTAAAGCGGCCATAATCAATCCAGTAACCGACCCAATCAAGTTGCAGTCCCCCGCGCCACTTCTTCTCCGAGAAGGGTGTGCCCTGCATGCACAAAAGGGCAAGGGACATCCAGAGGTTGAGCCATCGATCTGAACCGCCGCTGAGCAGGTGTAGGTCGTCTGCATAAATAAGCATGAAAACAAAAGCCTGAAGCATAACTCTGAGAGACAAGCGGCCCACCAAGCCAATCAAGCGGGCGAACCAATAGGCCGCCGAAGCAATTCCGAAAGTTCCTGTGCGGTTAAGCCATACGACTGATGAATCGCTCCGCGTTCTACAAGCGAGCACCCCCCAATGCTCTGGGTGGTGCAAATATCGCCTGTGCGCCTTTTTCACGTCTCCCACAAGCCCGAACAGGACTTTCTCTTCTGCCACCATGCCCAGCTTCTGAATCGAAGAAATCTCCCTTGGTCCAGGCGATTCAAGACGGTCAAGCATAACAATCTCATTGTTGACGTGAACCCCGTGGGTCCCATCATGGACCACACGGAATTCATGGTCAGGTTTCGGAATCACTGCTTGAGCGGCAATGCGAAGCGCAGGACCAGGGAAGCGTGTTTTCGCCTCCGCCAAAGAAAGCGGGAACATGCGTCCTTCTGCCTCCTCTTTGGTGAAAGCCTCCTCCAAGTCGACTTCAGCCCCATCACGATAGTTCTGCATCAACGGCTGCCAAGTTGACTCATCGTACTTCTGATCTTTTCTGCGGATCCGGAACACTTGAGGCACTGGCCCCAATGGCGCCGTGTGCCCCACCTCGACACCGTTCACGAAGCAGAACTTCCCCTCCTCGATGATGCGATAGTCTGGGTCTCCAAGAATCCGAAGAGTCTGAGAAATCGCCCTCAAGTAGAAGGGTTGATGAGGAATCATCTCCCGAGCCCGGATGGGATCAGGCAGCATGTTGAACCAGTCCTCCCTCAGTTCTTCCAAGCGACCCTGGTCAAAGAGCGGCCCGTTCCAGTGTCCCGTCGCCAGACGAAAAGTCGACTTCGCCAAGTCCGGAACACACTCCACGACGAACATCCTGACCCTCTCTTTCAAGCGCTGCGCAAAGTCTAAGGCTTCAGCGGACATCGCCGTGCCCCGGTTGCATGGCTTCCACCGACCAGGAGAGCAGCGACCAAACCCATCGACGAACTCATCCGAGGACCCAGCGAAATCCCCCACCATCGGTGGCCCTTCGCAACCAGACTTCAGTTCACTGAATGGAATGTCGTCCTGTTCCGGTAACGTCGCAACCTCCTCCGTGTCGATCAAGAAATCAGCCGATCCCCTCTTACGTTTGCCCGGAAGCTCGAAGTGCATAGATCCAAGTTTATCCCTGTCGGCAGGAGAAAGTCGGTCGTCATTCGCAATGGTATAGCCAGCCAAGACCAGCCTGCAGCCCCTCCAATCTTCAGTGCAATGCCAGACATGGGGATCGAAGGCAATCTTGCCCCCGTCCCATTCCAGTATGCGTCCAGGGGTCCAGGAGCCGTTAATAAAACGAGAAACCGGGCCTCCCTCAGACTGAACCCAGAGGCCCCCTCCCGAAAACTCCGAACAGGCCAGCAACAAATTGTTGAATGGACCATTCGTGGTGTCCTTATGGGGGGGCTGCTTAAGGTCACGAAAGAATGCTAATGAAGTGAAGACGCAATCAGGGAAACCGCAAGACACGAGGCGTGCCAGCAGCTCCGATGCCAGAGGGAAAACATCAATGTTGCGCCTGAGCCCCACCTTGTCCTGGTGGGTGTAAGCGCCCGTCGTGAAAGATCGCTGGCCACTGACTTCTCTGCTGGACTGCCTGACTCTATCCTCATCCGGCAGGAGCTCTGAGAGGCGGAGAAGTTGATACCGAGCGATCCTACCCTTTCCCAAGCAGACCGCAGCCATTTGTTCCGCTTGTGAAGAACTCACTTTAACCTCAACCTCCCTAGCCGGGAACTGAAAGCAGTGAGCAGATTCGGGAACCGTAGCCACCGAGGGTGCACCTCCTCCCCCATCGAAGACGGAGAAGGTCCAGGAAGCGATAGCCTTGCATAAATCAGGCGGATAGGCGGCAGCAGCAGCAGTGTTGGCGGCACCCAAAAGGCGATTGGAATGCCGGTGGCCACAGTACTTGGGCAGAGGCCCCAGATACTTGTCCAGCAGAATCAAAACGAGGAGGCCCCATGAATCGCATGCCAGAGGTGGCTGCGATAGAAGAAAGAAACCTGGTGGGTTTCGGCGTGTGGGCTCCGTAGTGACACTGATAGATCGCAAAAGTCACGACCTGCTCGTGCGTAAAAAGTGCAGCAGCTTCTGGAAGTTGCCAAATAGATGCCGGTGTGTGACCGGTGGTTGTCATACCCAGGTCTTCAGGGTGCTCCAACAGAAAAGGAATAGAATTCGAAAGGGCAGCCGTGCAGATCTGAAAAGAAAAGGAAACGAACTGATTGCCATTATCCGCTGCAGCACGATGTGAGTCTGAAAGCCAAGGAAAACCCGCAGGGTAAATACGTGATCTCAGTGGCCGAGGACCCGGCTGTACGCATCGTGCCCGAGAAAAAGGTATTGCAGGGCGGAGTCACCAAGACCACGTCCCACTCCGAATTTTGGACTTGAAGCAAGCACCGATCAGCCACTGCAGAGTCCAGCAAATCCATACTTGGGTCACGGCAGATGTCGACTTCGGACATCTCCAAAATGATGTTCTGTGACGTGCATAGGACCTCCAGCCAGGCGCGAACATCCGCCTTTCGAGTAGGACCAGAAAACAAGTAGAGGACCCGCAGCGAAGGGCGCACACCCGAAGTGGAATCCGAAACTGAATTAAACTCATCACGACGAAGTCAGGAGCCGCCCTGCGCGCCATGCTGGTATGCCGGGTGGTTCGCCTGGCAACCCTTGACTCTGCACGCGTGAACTCGCTGACATCCCTTGACCTGACACCCACGCTTGATGTTGTAAGCGTAACACAACTCACGTCCGTCCGGTGTTTTCGAGACCAGATCGAACCATGACTCGCCGATTTTGATCTTGCCATCGGCCTTGCCCTTTCCATCCTTGCCACCTTTGTCTTTACCGCCCTTTTCTCCCTTCTTGCCGTCACCCTTGCGGGGCCACTTTGGTGGCGGAGGGTCGGCGCCGGTCGAGCGTCGAGACAATGCCACCTGAGACGTAAAATGCAGCTCCTTGAGCTCGGTGTTGGTGGTAGCCTCATGCAGCTTGTCACCCAGCGGGGCACTCAAACGATGTGCCTCCTTGATGGCCCATTTACGAAGCTCGAACTCATACTGAAGCAAGATATTCCAGGGCACAGACAAAGTGTGACGATCAGCATGTGCAGAAGAACTCATGGGAGCCGCCGATGCGACTTGCATGCTGTAGCACTTGTCTCCCAGAAGATATTCCAAGAAACGATCAAAATGTGACAACTGCAATCCCTGCAAATAGGCACGACCGCGACACTTCGCGGCCAACATCACCCATGTTGATGCCTCGAGCCGAATCTTCGCTCGGAGTTCCTCAGTGTTCTGTGGGAGCTTCCCCTTGGGCTTCTGGCGCATAACACGAAGGCGGCCCTGATTGTCCAGTGAAGTCTGAAGCTGCAAAGAGTTGGACTCCTTACGTGAAATAACCTCATCAAGATAACTAGCGGTGGGCTCGCCATTCTCAATCTGCTCAAGCTTGTGTGCGAGGTACTCAGGTGCAGGCTCCTCAGATTCTGGAACAGAGTAGCCCCTTACCGCCTCCAAAGCAGCTCGCATAGCCGCTCGATCGGAAGAGACGAGGGGCTTCTGGACCCCCAACACCTTAGCCTCAGCCCGAAGCTTAGCTTCCTCCTCGCGAATCAATTTGGAAGCTTCCCAAGAAGTGATGACACACGCCATCCTAGCACGATCTGCAGCACTCTCAGCTCGAACGCCGAAGTCCGCGGTGATGGCCGTCCGAGCCGCCCCCCTATCATCGGCAAATGCAGCAAATGTCCTGATACTCTTGTAATGCTGACCAATGGCGTACTGCAACGCTAAGTCAACACCATGCTCTTCCAGAAGGAAGATAAAGTCGGCATCGACGTTATCTTTCAAGAACTGACGCTGTGCCGCAGGATCGGCCGCCATTGTCGCTCCGAGGCGAGCGAAGCTAAAGACTGACAGTACTGAAAGAATGAAAACTGACAGCCCCAAAGGAGCACTGAAAGTCTGAGAGTGGCTCGTATAGTAACGTCGTCTGAGATTCACAACGTGAAGTACTGAGCAAAAAACTGCCCATTTCAAGCATCTGATTTGCTCCCGCAACTGCAACTGACAGCACTGACAGCACGCGGCAAAAAGGCACCGAAAGCACTGAAGCAAACTGACACCCCTTTGCACTGGCACGCGAATCTGACAGTCTGATCTCAGGTGTGAAAACTCAAATCCGGGGCCCCACTATCCTCAGCCGACTTTCTCCTTATAACAGAGCTTACAGAAGCTATCAGCAACATTCGGTCCGGCTTCCCAAACCTCGGCGAAGCGGTGGCAACTGCTCGGAGTGACCCAGCAGCCATTCCTAATGTGCAGCCGACGATGGCCAGAATGCCTGCTGATGCTAACCCAGAAAGGAGATTCCTTATCAGTCTGAGATGAGTTCGAAACCGGCGGGGCCGGGGCAGCGTTGTCCGTCCCGTCGGTGAAATCGGCCAATAAAGGCCAAGTCTGATTCAATACCTTGCAGCCAGAAACGGTGCGCATCACAGCATGAAGCTTCAACCACGGATCAGGATCAGAACCCCGATCGCGGAGCCACTCGCGCAGCTCCTCAAACAGCTCCTCCTCGTCGTACCCGGTTTGCCACCCGACAACTTGTCGCATACACGGCGCTGAATGTCATGCACAATCTGACGGCAGGTATGGATGTAATCAGAACTCTGATGCAGACCAATGTGCCAGCGACCTAAGTAATCGCGCCGCTCCAACGGAACCTCCAGAACAGCAGCAATGGTTGGAAGAACATGACGCATGCTATGGCCCGTCCAGAACAAATAACACTCGCCACCAAGGAGGGCCCTCTCAGCTCTCGATTTCCACACGTGTTCACCAATCTGGCGAAAAGGAACTTTCAGCTGTCGCCAGATCAAACGCATGTAATTGCTGATGACCTCCGGTTTCGCAAATTTGAAAATCGGCTCCTCAAAATCTTCGGATGACTGGAACACCAAGAAAGTCCTGTCCAGCTGCCCAAGGCCCTTCCACAAGTCGAAACCCGAGAGCAGCCAATCACGACCAGACAACCCCACATCCCGACCCACAAAGAAGGGAACCTCAGCCACCTTCTTGTCGGGACCGGTTGTCTTGGTTTTGACTAAGAAGCCCTTAAGCCCATCACGAAAAAGCCTAAGTCTAGAAACGTCGATTCCTTGCAGATCGGACACACGCATGCAAGCACAGACACACACCATAAAGGCCCCACATAAGGCATCTACATATAATGGAATTGCCCGCTGATACACAAGATCTCCAAGGAAAAGGCATCATTGCCACCGACAAAGGGGGCCGCCTGCTTTCTTTGCTCGTGACCCCACATGACACTTCTGCCTCTGATCTCTTCGAGGCAGCCACCACCAATCTGTCCTTTCAACAACGGCTGGCCAAAGGAAACCTCCTGCCCTGCATCCTCCCAGAAACAGATAGAGCGCTCATAACTCCGAAATTACAGCAAAAATTCTAAGATCCCCTCCCGATTGGTCCGCAATGTATCGGATGCATAGATCGGATTCCGCAAAAGCTCTCCAGAGATGGATTGAAAAGTCAAAGATAAAACTGAAAAGGTTTCATGGCCAAAGAAAACGGCCATCTGAAAATGCCCTAAAACTGACATGCCTAAAAGAGACTGAAAAACATATGCAAGCACTGACATGTCTGACATGACTGAACATAAGTGCAACTGACAGAACTGAAGACTGCATGACAACATGGCTGTGGTCCGAAGCCGCAGTGGCCGGGTGTACAACTGAAAGAGCCGCCGCGCCCCTGCCATCCCCCCCACCCCCCCAGGCCTCCAGGGAACAATTCGTTTGGTTCGTTTCACTGCCCAAACAGGGCACAGGCCATGCCAAACGATCAACGATAGACCTGATCCCAGGGCCACTTGCGCGCAAAAGTGAGCACAGGCAAGAACTGAAGAAGGCACTATCTCACCCTTCTCTTTACAACACACCTCAAGCGGCCTCCCTTTTAGGATCTCACCGGGGGGGGAAGGACACACCCGCCCCCCATTTAAGCCACCCCCAGCAGGCGCATTAGCGCATCGCCCTGCTGTCATACCCCTCGGGCTGTAGGGGAGTTGGCCCCAAGGGTGTCCGCCACGAGGCCACGCAGGCGTCAGTGGCCAAGCTTTCAGCTCCGGATGGATCGCTGCCCCCAACACGGCCAACAAGATGGAACCTGGCAGGTCTCTAGGGCCCACTCGGCCAGCCCGCTGCTCAGGTTTAGGTCGGGCAAGCGAATCGACAAGGACGTTTATGATCAAAAGCAAGCACAGCAAACCACTAAAAAAAAAAAAAAAACCCTTAGAAGTTTTACTGGCACTCTGCCTTTGGCACTCTGCCTTTCATAAATTTGATCACAACCTGACACTTAATTACTACTCACTCGATTCGGCCTTCCATGTTGCGCACTCGGTCGATCAACAGTTCAAGAGCCTCCCCTGCTGCCACCGAGTGGGTCATCATCTCGCACTGACTACTGGCTAGCCAGAGCGTGCAGAGACATAAATGGGGGGCTCCCAGCAGGCACGTTAGCCCATGTGTCCTGCTGTCATATGGATCTGGTCAGCAGATCCCCGTTGGCCTCAAGAGCCCGAAAATCCCAAACAGCGCCCCGCCACACCCGGCTAACGGTGTGAACTACAAGCTGCCCTGCACTAGCGAACCCTCAGGGAAGTGACCCCGGCTAATGGTGTGCGACTATAAGTTGCCCTGCACTACGTTCTTCCCTCAGAGCCCTGTGCGAGACACAGCGAGTCCTGGGTAGCGGTCACACACATGCCTCCACATGCCGGCAAGCGAATCGACAAGGATTTTCTGATCAACAGCAAGCGCAGCAAACCACTAAACCCTGAACCCTTAGAAGTTTTACTGGCACTCTGCCTTTCATAAATATTAAATTCACAACCTGACTTAAGCATCCCTTTCTGTAACGGCCTCCCCGGCGTCTTTGCAAAGACGAACGTGCTCTGACAGTCATGCGGACCGGAGACTTAGGCCGCCCCCATTCGGCCGAGATATGGGGTCACCCCGCTCTGCCATGGGGATATCAGGCGAAGGCTCTCAACGACCACTAGCAGCTGCAAGCATTTGCCCGCGCCATGCTTATGCCGCCCTCTGCTCGCAAAGAAGCAGCAACTCGTCGTGGTCGTCGTGGTGCCATCCCAGAGTTCGCAGCGGATACTTCTGCCCCCGACATTGTGTACCTTCTGCTGGACTTGGCCAACAGCTTGGCGCAAGAGCCGAACGTCGGGTCGGCCATGGCAAGAGCGGTAGTCGAATTTAGTTCGACTGTGGCGCGGGTACGTGGCATCAAATGAATGTGTGACAAAGAATTCACTATAATTTTAAACAGCTGGTTAACAAAACAACATTCTACTCCATATCAAATCACCAAGGAACCATGCAGGTCGCTGCGTTCGTCCTGGTTCTTGAGAATGAAGGCTTGTCGCAAAGAGGTCCCACTTTTGAAGGACATGGAAGAGAAGGCGTTCACTAGGCTTGGATTCAAAATGCTTCGGCCTCCCATGGAAGAGTTTGGGTTACCCAGGCTACGTCATGTTCGGGAGGGGCCACCTGGCACGTTAGCGCATGTGTCCAGATGTCATAGCCAGATGCCCGCTGGCCGTTGGCCCCAACCCCCCCCCTAGACTGCAGGACCCGGGCGCCCTTGCCCTCGCTCCACACCCGGCCAACAGAGCTGCCAAAATTGGCGGGCATGCAGCTGCCGCTTGGTAGAGCACCATACACCAAACCCCATTCTGAACATGTTGGCACTAGTGACAAACACAACCGAACAGCAAACCAAGCAATGCTCTCTACTCAATAACATTCAGTTTACAACTGGGAAGGCATGCGCAAGCAGCGCCGTTCCTCGGCCTTCCATCTACTCGTGTACGTTGGCCTCCCGCCCCGAATAACTGCCTTTCGCGCAGATCCAACCGTCCTAGATCTGTCGGGCGAGGCGAGCCATATAATTATCCCCCAGCAAGCACTTTAGCCTTGAATGTTTTCAAGAAGCTTCGTAGTCCCGCACATTTCCCCTGACCCCGACAATTGTTTTGACCCTGACAATTGCTTTGACAATTGTTTTGACAATTGTTTGACAATTGTTTGAAATTAGTGCAATTTATTGAACAATTGTTTTTTAATTGTTTCAAAATTGTACAATTTTTTGAACAATTGTTTTTCAATTGTTTTGAAAACTGTGTTTTTCTTTAAAAATTGTTTTGCAAGGGCTTTGTTCTTGCACATTCTTTAAACATGTGCTTTGCAAAAATCTGATACGTGATATTTGCTTCAGTTGTCTTTCAAAAAATATTGTTAAAAATATTTGCAACGATTTCAAAGAAGTTTGCTTAGCCTGTTGCTTTTCTTCAAATGCGACACCAAGCTTTAGCGGATGCGATTCCGCCATTCATCATTACAACAAAAGCTAGCACATGCACTGCACTTAACAGCCGTAGCAGCCTCCGCAAAACGCACAGCGGCGCCTTTTTTGTGCCCGAAGTCTGCTCCAGAGTCCGGTCGCCAAAACTCTGAAACCAAAAGCCTGAAGCACAGTCTCTGCTGTAAACCTGGCCTGAGGCCCGTCGCCTGTGCAGCCAAGTTAGCACCGGGCCGAAGGCCAAGGCTTCACAACGAAGTCAAAGGCAAAGGTGCTAAGGCTGCTGAGGCTAAGGCTCTACTTGCTCAACCTGGACAAGGGCCAGAGGCCTGGTTGAAGCTCACAAAGACACGAGAAAAGCCAATGCATCCATAGCTTCTTCAACATCTGCAACCTTCACCGTCTCAGTGGCTGCACGGTAATCCACTGCGCAAACAGCAGACTGCCACACCGCGAGCAAAACCGGAAACGAAAAGGAGTTGCCTGCCAGATCCATCATGAGGGCTTCCGTCAGCCAAGGCTTGTCATTCATTCTTTTTTTGCTCTTCTTCGCACTATCGCCTGCAAGATTGGGAAATGGATCGTCACAAGCGTTGTATCCAGCCACATCCATGTCGCGCAAGAAAGTCTCGACCGGAAACCCTTGCAGGATCAAAGCTTCCCTCCCGAGCAGAAGCCTTGCAGGTCTCACAAGTTCAACAAAAAGAATCTGTCCAGGGAGCATGGTAGGCGCAACATGCTTTGTACACCCCTCAGCCAGCGTCATGGTGTGGATGCGGTTCAAAGACTGGCTCAGGTTGCGGAAGCCTGCCTGCGGCGCGTGGGACCGGGAAAGCACCAAGGCATCCTTTTCACGGTCTGTCAAGGTTCGAAACCATGGGCTGCTCTCCAATTCCCGACCTGCCGGTTGGCCCCATCGAACGCCTAAGGTTTCACTGGCCTTCAAGTGTTGCTCTACCCAGTTGGCAGCAGGCTGGGCTTTCGCCTTTGCCTTGGCTTT
>CAJNDT010002615.1:0-29812 GCA_905221615.1 Symbiodinium sp. CCMP2592 | reverse complement strand
CGGGATCGCATGCGACACGCGCAGACGGCCCGACCCCGCCCGAAACCTCAACGGCCTCAGCGCACCGAACCACGAGGCGACCGGCTGGGAGTTCGAAGCGTTCAAGAAGGACTACCTGGCGAGGAGATGCAGCCTGACACTTCTGACGCCCGTGCATGCCCCAGAGCCTCCGAAGAGAGAACCCGTGTATACACGCATGTATTTCGCGCAACTGCGCACCGAACCCACCGGCCGAGGGCGGAACAATCAAGATCGACGAGGCGCGCTGACACCTCGTGCCGTCGCCCTCAGAAATCCCAGGAAAGCACACGGGCATGCACGCACGAGGCCTGGAAAACCGCCCCGACAACCGCACCTCGACGGGACACGACCCCGCCCTCCGGCGCGAAGCCAAGAACACCCCGACGGAAGAAGGCATCACGGCCGGAATGCAAGTAAGGACTTGTGCCACGAGAAAAGACATAGAAAAAAGAAAGCAAGCCGTACGCGGCATCGTGCCCTGCAGGCCCCCAAAAAGCCACTGCCGCGCCAGCCACGATGGACGGCCGACGACGAGAGAGCCCTGGATCGAGCTTTCCAGCGAGCAGAGGCACCGGAGAGAAGCTACACCCCAAAGGCGCACAACACCTCCCGGCAAGCGTCTAGTCCCACTGTGTGCACAGGCCGACAGAGCCGCCGCGGCAACACCGCCAAGAAACGAAGCCGTGGAAGCGGCAAAGCTCGCAAGGAATGCCGCTGAACCATCTCACGAAGAACCGGCCGCGCGACGAGGGGGGGCCGAGACGGACTCCGACCACGACACGGAGCCCGGACCCAGCGTCGAGGCCGGCGTGTTCCCTCGAGCATCCACTGTCAAGAGCGCTCTTTAGGCAAGCAGACAATGCACCCGAGAGGAGCACTTTCGGGGCAAGCTGGCCATCAAGAAGATGTCAGGCGACGGCAACTGCCTCTTCCACGCGCTCGGAGAGAACACCGGCGAGAGCGGGGCATGCCTCCGAGCCCTAATCATCCAGTACCTCAGAGAGAACTCAGAAGCCGAAGAAGACGAAGAGCAAGTGCAGGCCTGGCTACAGGAAAGCCAATACCTCCAAAGCGATCCGGGTCACTGGGGCGGCGACACGGCCATCATCGCTTTCACCCGCATGAGGCAGCAGCGAGCCCTTTTGCACTGGCGGACGCCAAACGGCGACATCCTCACGAGCGAGCGCACGCACTCGGACGTGGACGAAGCAGCCCAACGCGGGCCGCACGCAGCACCGCACGCCACGGAAGTGATCCATCTCTGGTACAACGGCAGGGACCACTACGACCTGCTGGTGCCCATAGACCGAGCACCGCCACCAGCACCACCACTGCCACCACCACCACCACCACCACCACCACCACCACCCCCCCCGATTCCGCGCCCAGCCAAGCGCAGAAGAACCGCCGCCGGCGGAGAGGAGGCCCATCAACAGGCCCAGGCGCGCAAGACGCCGTCGAAGCCGGCGACACGACCGCCCGAGCCAGAGGCACAGTACGAGCCCAACCTCCTGGAAGAGCTCACCAGCATGCCCGTGGCGCCGGACAGCAGCCACCCCCGGCGGAAACTGGAAGAGGCTCTCCGGCACCTCGCACACACCCAGCTGCGAGCCCAGCCGCTGATACCGCCCGGAGCCAGGCCCGAAGACCTCGACCGTGGGGAACCCTGGCCAGGACAGTTCTGCGCCTTCCAGAGCTGCAACTGGTCATTGCTCACGGGCACCGAGCAAGAGCTTCGAGAGCACGTCCAGCAAGAGCACGCAACAGCACTGCAGAGCGTCGCACAGCACCTACCCAAGCCAATCCCGGCCGATGCACTGGCCAGCGTCTACAACGAAGCCATAGCCCTGCGGTGCAGAGAGGCCGCACCCGTGGCAGGAAGCTCGCGGGACAGAAGCGCGCTGCGGAGCTTCGCCGAAGCCACCAGCAAAGACAGGGTGGAAGCGATCATTTGCTTCTGCTGCGCATGCATCCACACACGCGTGGCCGACGCCGAGGCCGCGGGCCCCATCCGCTGGCGCAGGCTCATCCAGGGTCCCCCCAGCAACGACAGGACCCACGCCGAGACAACCGAACGTCTGCACGACATCCTGAGCATCGACAAGTACCTGGGGCTCTACGACGACCTGGCCGGGGACGTCAAGCTCACCGACGTGGCCGAGCTGAACGAGTGGACCGTGACCATCCCCGGGCTCGGCGACATACTCTGCTGCCCAGAAGACCACCGCTGCCACGCCAATCCCCAGCACCCAAGCCAGCACACGCTCTGCGAGCACTGCGAGGTGCCCCTCTGCCGCGACTGCGCGCAACACTTGGACAACGGCCAGCTGCCGCCCCTGAGCTTGTGCAATGACATGTGGACAGGCTACTCCCCGGCGCGCCTGCACGCAGAGAAGGTCACAGTGATGGAAATGATCTGCGCAAGCCCCTGCGTGACGACCCTGGTGTGCATGTCCATGGAAGCGCGGCACCGCAGCGAAGGGACCACCTTAGACGAAAAAGCCCAGAACGCCCGTCACCGCCTGGGCGCGCGCGGCAACGCCCTCACCTTTCCCCTCCCATGGGAAGACCTCCTGCGCAACCTAGAGGCACACCACGCAGAAGTTGCCAGGGAGCAGGACCAAGCGGGAGCGGCAGCACCCCCCAGCCTGCCGCGCACAGGCAAGGCGCTCGCCGAGGTCGCGAGGGTGCTCCTCAAGACGAACAAAACGGGCAAGACGAGCGAGACCGAGATCAAGACGCTGCTCCACCAGGCCACCGTGCGGAGAGACGTAGTCGTGAACCTCATCCACGACATGCAGCGCCTCGGGCATCCCGCGTTCCAGCACCTGCGCATGGCGGATGTGCGGGAGGCAGCATCGCAGCTGCCAGAGGGCGGCGTGCCGCCGGAAGTACTCAAGATCATTTCCGGCCTGAGCGAGGACGACGAGACCGCCCACAAGCTGCAGCCGCAGAAGGCCGCCGCCCCGACGGACGCGCCGGAGCAGGACATGCAGCGGGCCGGCGCCATCTTCGCCGACCAGCGAGCCCGGGCCGTCGTGCCGGAAGGCTGCAGCACGGACCGCGAGGACCAGAACGCCGTGGCCACGGCCGCACTCAACGACCTCCAAACCCAGCTCCGCAGCAACGAAGAGAACGAGAAGGTCCTCGAGACCATGGAGGTGCGCACCGGCAACATCTTGGTGGACCAGTTCCAGCCGCTCTACTTCGCCACGGCCTTCAGCTTCTGCTTCGCCCACGGCACCGCCTGTCCGGACGTCCAGAACAGCAACAGCACAGCCGGCAACCGGGCGTCAGCGCAAGGACGCCGCCGAGACAAGAACCCGGAGGCCCCCCAAGTGCAGATCTTCGATGGGCAACAGCCATGCAGCGCCGGGCAGAAACCCAATTCAGGCGAGACTGGAGCTTCGGCTTCACCCTCTGGAACTACCTCTTCAGGACCATGGTGAACACCCAGGGGAACGCCTTCATCTACAGCGTCGCCGACGAGAACCACGAGAGCAGGGCCCTGACCACCAAGGAGATCCTGGAGGGGCAAAAGCAGATCCAGCAAAAGCTCCTCAGAGGCCAGTACCTCGACATCAACAACCAGCTGAAGCCCATCAACGGAGACCTCACCAAACTACGCTTCGTCCCAGGGCTCTCAGAAGCAGCCCTGAAGGCTCGAAGCTCGTGCAAAGAAAATCCTATAAAGCACGGACCCACCCGCAGTGCAAGCCTCCCATCCTTCGCCGCCTGAAAACCCGTAGAGAGCAAGCAAGTGCCGTGACGCGCGCCGTAGAAGGCCACACTCGGAGCAGGCAAGCTACCAAGAGCCAGGTTACAACGAGTGCCCAAAGCAAGCCCGACAGCGGTGCCAGGTCCTGGACAACACGGAGGCGCGCAGTCGAAACATCCCGGGCACGCACGAGGTGCGCAAGACCATGCGCCTCCAAACCCACGCCAATCGGATATGCCACGGCACCCCGATCTTCGTGACCTTCTCCCCCTCAGAGCGCGACAGCACGGTGATGCTGCGCCTGGCCCGCGCCCGGCAGTCCGACCCCAGCCTCGGCCCAGAGGACACCACCACCCGAGGAGCCCAGGGGCGCAGCAAGCCGGAGCTGGACGTGGAGTTCTACAGCCTCAACCCAGAAGCCCTCGCCGCCGAGCTGCCGCCCTACGACGCTCGCCGGGCCATGCTCACCAAGGATCCCGTGGCCTGCGCCGACGGCTTCCGCACCCTCGTGCAGCTCGCGCTGCGTCACCTCTTCGGCGTCCGCTACTGCCCCCAGTGCCCGAATTGCAGCAAGTCCAAAACACCCTGCGCGGACGCCTTCGGCAGCAACGCCATGGCCTGCGGCGGGATCTTCGGCCGCATCGACGCCGCGTTCGGGTCCATCGAAAGCCAGAAGTCCGGGGTGCTGCACGTCCACTTCCAGGCACGCCGGCACAGTCATGAGAGACAACCAAAGAAAGGCCATGCGACACCGAAGCCACCGCCGCCCCCTGTGCAGCTCTTCCTCCAGTGCTTCCACCAGTTCAAGTCCCTCGCGGAGCTGCAGGCCCTGGGTCCCGCACGCAAGCAAGAACTCTTCCAGAAGTACTGCACCTACACGGCCCACGTCAGCCGCACCATCTACCGGGACCCGCAAACCTGGGAGAAGAAGCGCCCGGAAACGGAGGAGCAGTGGCCCGCCTACCGCGACTCCTACCTGGCCCTGAGCCGCCCGCACTACCAGAGCACAGACGCGTCCACGGACGCCACGACCTGGCGACGGCTCTATCTCGACGAGGACGTGGAGGCCCTGCAGCAGCTGAAGCAACATCACGTGCACCTCCCCAAGACGACGAACGGTCCGCGGCTGCCGCTCGACCACTGCCGCGACAAGAAAGACCCCACGAAGTGCAAGGCAGGCTTCCCTCGCGAGAAGCAGCTGGTGGACAGCACGACACTCGTGTGCGAGGGACTCGCAGAAAAGATGGGCATGCCGGTCAAGGGCAAGCGCAGCGCCCTCGGCCGTCTCTGGGGGCCTTGCAACGACCCGAACCTCAACGGCAACCATCCCGCGCTGCTGGCCGCCCTGCGCTGCAACGGCGACGTCCAGCTGCCCTACCGCTTCCCGATCACCGAGGACCTGCACGACGCCGCCGGCCGCTGCACGCGAGACTGCCCGACGAAGAGCAGCCTGCGGGAGATGACCTACCAGGCCCAGCTGAACCAAGCAGCGCAGGCAGGCTATGCATGCGACTACCAGAACAAGCGGAACCCCATCGCGGTCAACGAGGTCCAAGAGTGGAACAAGAGCCACAAGGACCTGGAGACCGAACTGCGGAACAACTCCTCCGCCGGCTACGTGGGAGCCAGAGCCTCGAAGCGCCTCATGACGGACGCCTTCGCCCGGGGCGTGGTCCGAGGCTCCGTGGAGTGCACCAACCTCATCGACAACGCCGGCCACAGCGACCCCACCGCCGCGGAAACCATCAAGACCGCAGCACTCGCGGACATGTCCCTCCAGATGGGCCTCGAGCTCATGCAAGCCGCCACCGAAGGCCGGCCGCTGCCGACAGAGCGCGCAAAGATCCAGAGCGACCTCAGTGGGTGGGTCGACAGACCCGGCAACAAAAGCAAAAGGAAGCTCGTCGCCGAGCCACAGCTGTGGACCGTCTACGGCAACCGCGGCACGGACCCCAGAGTGCAACCCCTCTCGGCCTTCGAGTTCGCTCGGTTCTACCACATCCAGCCAGCCAGATATCCATGGTCCCTAAAGCAGCAGGAGGAGGCCGCCGCCGCTGATCGCGAAGCAGCCGCCGACAACGACATCGCCTACCACGCCCTGCTGACGGACAAAGGCAAGGAGAAGCTCGGCAAGAAACTCGGACGTCGACTTCTGCAGGGCGGCACGGACTACCTGATCCGAGAACAAGGCGGGGAAAACTGGATGCCGCTGGGCAACGGCAACCGCGTGCGGAAGCATCGCCACGACTGGGTCATCGTCCCACGCAAGCGGCCGCACGTGCCGGTCCTCTACGGTGCGCTCGGCAGCCGCAGCGAGGAGGAGCACATCATGAAGATCCTGCTGCTCTTCTGTCCCTGGACCAGCAACCCACACGAGGCCACCGAAGCCGTCCCGTACGTCGGCCACCTCCGCACGACGGACATGAGCAGCTGGCGCCAGGCGCTGCAATGCGCGTGGAAGCACGCCGGGGGCTTCCCCACCGAGGAGCTGAAGCGCTACGTCCTGAACTACGCCTTCGTGTTCAGCCTGCCCCGAGACCTACAGCCCGACATGGAACTGGCAGCCAACAGCGACAACGAAGATCTCCAGGACCAAATCTACAACTTCGACGCAGACGAGCTGCAGGAAGCCAGCAAGACACACGTGCGGGGCGCAGGCAAGCAAGGGGCTGCGGGCGCCGAAGAGGAGGCACCGCCCAACCAAGCAGAGGAGCCGCCCGCCACAAGCACCCAGCACGACCTCACCGTGCAAATGCTGAACCTCTCCCACAACGTCTGGCTGGGCGAAGCCTCCACGGCATCCGACATGCCGCGCGAAATGGCCGAGCAACTCCTGGAAGACGCCAAAGCAAGCACGGGGGTCGACGACGCCACACGCATGCTGGCAGATGCGGAAGCCTCGCGCAACAAGAGAGAGGCAGAAACGCCGGCAGACGCGCCCGGCCTAGCCGGAAGCCGCCGGGCCACCACGAAGCGCACCGCCAAGATCAGCAACGTCCAGCTCTGGGCGTGGCTCGAGAGCAACGAAGTGCGAAGCACGATGAACGCGGAGCAGCACGAATTCCTCAAACTCGTCGTAGAGCGCGTGCTGGTGGAGTACAACCTAGTGCCACCAGAGAACACACTCAGACGCAGTGAGGAACCGCTGGTCTGGCTGCTACACGGCCGTCCAGGCACCGGCAAGACCCACGTGCTGAAGTACGTGCGCAAGCTCTTCGAGGAGCTCCTCGGCTACGAGCAGGGCATCGACTACCAGTTCGCCGCCTTCCAGGCCACCAACGCCGCAGACATCGACGGCGAGACACTCCACACGGCCTGCGGCCTCAGCAAAGACAGAGACTGCCTGGAGACGACCTGCAGCCCGCAGACAGCGCGGCGCATGGCTTACTGGCGCTGGCTCATCGCAGACGAGGTAGGCATGATCAGCGCCCGACTGCTAGCCCAGGTGGAGACCCGCACACGGAGCACCGTGCCGAGCGCCAACCAATGGAAGTGCGACGCCGGCGGCAACGTCAGACCCTTCGCCGGCATCAACGTGATCTTCAGCGGCGACTTCCGGCAACTGCCTCCGCCCGAAGGAGGCTTCCTCGCCGACCTCCCCCTGAAGCTACAGGCGCCCGGCAAGACCGCGACGGGAGGCCCAGAGCGCGACCCCCTGGTGAACCACGGTCAGGCCCTCTTCTGGGAGGGCGCAGTGCAAGGAGTGACGGAGCTGCACCAGAGGATCAGATGCAAAGACGACTGGTGGAACCAGGCGCCCGAGGGAGCAATTGAGCGCAGCGACCGCGCAAGCAGATTAAAACACAAAAGCATCTAAGAGAACATCGCACACGCCCGATGCCCCCCCCCCCTTCCCTCCGGCCAACAACACGCTCTCGGCATGCAGCACAACAAAAAAAACAACGAAAAGCACTGGTACAGCCTCCTTCCACCGACCCGCTCCGCAGGTCGTGGACGAGCTGCGCGATGGGATGCTGTCCGAGGACAACCACAGCTACCTCCACGGCAGGCCAGTCGAAGGTTGCACCCTCACGCGCGAAGAGCGACGCTCCAGAAAGCGAGTGGTGGATGGGCCCGAAGACGCACGACTCAGAGAGCCCAAATTCGTGCACGGGCCTGTGGTCGTGCCGAACAACGACGCCAAGTACCAGATCAACAAGGACCGCGCCAAGGCCTACGCCCGGGATGCGGGCAGCCGGCTAGTCTGGTCCGTGGCCAAAGACAAGGCCGGTGCGGAAGCGCTCCAAGCCCAGGCGTGCGACAAAGAAGCGAAGGTCCGCTGGCTGCAGTACCACGACATGCACACGGAAGGGCTCTGCGGAATGCTTCCCCTGGCCATCGGCATGCCCGTCGCGCTGACGCACCACGTGGACCGCTCCAAGAAGAAGCTGCTGAAGGGCCGCACAGGGCACGTCCACTCCTGGGTCTGGCACGAGAACGACCAACAGCCGAGCATCGTGCGCCCCGGCGGCAGTCGATAGCTGCGAGAGCACACACCCAACAACAACAACAACAACAACAAAAAAAAACAGGACGCGGCCGTGTGCCGCGGTCGTCTACGGCCCGTGAATTCGAGTCCCCGGCCAACGACAACAGCCCGGGGGAAAGGGGGAATCAGGGGCCCGATCCTGCACCCGCCTCCGCTTACGTAGCCGGCATCACAAGCGAGGTTCGTCAAGATCGGCAAAGCCGACTGGACCCTCAACGGCACGAAGGTGCGCGGTCTCTACCCATCCGGCCGATTTCCCGCACCTGGAAACTGGACAAAGGCCGCAAGAAGCCCGTGCTGAAAGTCAAGCGCACGCAGATCCCGCTGACCCCGGCCTTTGCAATGACGGCCCACGTCAGTCAAGGCAAGACGCTGCCGCTCGGCCGCACACAGAAAGAATCCAAACCACACACACACACACACACACAGTAGGCGACAGTCGTGACGCCCGCCGCACAGGACGGCCGTGATGCTGGACCTGAACGTGGACTCCAAAATTCACGCCGCCTACGGCACGGTGGTGGCGAGCCGCGTGCGCGACAGATCCGACGTGCTGATCCTGCGGCCGTTCCCACTCTGGCTCTTCCGGCGCGGCGCCACGGAGGGTCCCACGTTGCTCCTGAAAAAGCTCCGAGGCGAAGAGATCGACTGGAAGGCCATGCACGAAGCACGCTGGCCGAGGGCCCGGTGCCAGACATGCAAGGAGCTGAAGAGCTGGGACCTCTTCACGCACGCAGAGTGGGAGCTGCAGCGGGCCAACCGCGGCGGCCAATGCATGCCGTGCCAAAAGCTTGGAGCCGTCAACAGCAAAGGCCCCCTGAAACGAAGCATCAACGCACAGAAAGCCCTGGCCCGGAGCCTCCCGTGCAACCGCTGCCAGTTGATCAAAGTGGAAGAGGCGGTTCCAAGAGCGCAAGTAGCCCAGGCAAACGCAGACACGAAGCGCCAGTGCTCAGAATGCCGGCTCGCCGCGACCCAGCTGAACTGCACCAGCTGCAACAAACGGAAGCCAGCCACAGACTTCAGCCTCCAGATGCGAACCATGCCGGACGACGCCCTCGCCTGCATCGACTGTCAGGAAACGCTCTCCAACAAAGCCAAGCGCCTGCGCACGGGCTGGTTCATCTGCAGGGGCTGCAAAGAAAGCTTCCCCCAGCAAGCAGCCGCAGAACAGTCCGTCGACTGAAGGTCCGGAAGGCACTGCCTGAACTGTTCCAGGCGCACAAACAGGCAGACGGGATGGATGACATGCACAGCGAGAAACTGCCGAGAGAAGTTCCAAGGCACGGAGAGGGGGCTGTGCCCGAAATGCAGACCCCGCGAACGCCCCGCGCGGCGTAGCAAGACCAGCAAAGACTGAGCGGAAGCCGCCTCTCTAGGTGAGGCAGCCATACCGGTTTCACGCCCCGTCCAGCACGGCCGCGCGCCCGGCGCAGAGAGGGAAAAAGGGCCGATCAGAGACGCGCACATGCAATGAAGCGCAGTCACAGGCACGGTACCTGACATGCACAGGTCTCCTGCAAAGGGTGAGCTGGAGAGACGCTCCGTCAGCCGCCCCCTGCACCCGGCCCCCCCCCCCCACCCTCCACTCGCGACGGTCCGTCCCGACCAGAGCAACTGTGAAGGCACGACTCGCAGAGCAAGGCCGTTCGGCTCAAGCACACACCCATGCATGCTGCTCCGCACCCACTGCCGCAACGCACGAGCCGGCAGTCATCGCACAAACACAGCAACAGAAGCCGAGGTAGAGAAGGCGCCACACGGCGCGCCCGGGACCCTCGCAAAGCTGTACCAGCAAAGGCACTGCAGTCGAAAAGCACGAAGCCGACCAGAGAGCCACAGCAAAAGCATCAGAGGATAAACCCCACCACACAGAAAGGGGCAGCAGCAAGTAAGAGGAGTGGCCGCCAAGCGCCATGGCACCGCGGACAAGCAGCCGCGGCGCCAAACGCGCCGCAAGGCCCAAGGGGCAGCGGCTCGAGCAACGCCGCCAACTGGAACAGCGATACTCAGCCGATGATGGCAGATGTAGTGTACAAGCGATGGCGATGGTGTTCCACAAGAAACAAACGGTTGCACACGATCTGGTTTATCCCGGATCGGAATGACGATCGTGATACTGGTATTTGCAACTTATGCACACCGCCAATTACGCGCCCGCCCTGCCCCCCCCCCCTTTCGCTCTTCCTCTCCCGACATGCTTCGGTTTAAGTTTGCATCCACAGAGCAAAACCCGTTTTTACGTCTGGTGTTCCACAAGAAACAAACATTTGCGCACAATCTCGCTCATCCCGCATGGGAATGGTGATCGCGATACTGGTATTTGCAACTTGTGCAGACTGCGAATTACGCGCCCCCCCCCCCACCTTTCGCGCTCCTCTCTCGACATGCTTCGGTATAATTCTACATCGACAGAGCAAAACCTGTTTTTGCGCCTGGTGTCCCACAACAAGGAAAGGTTTGCGCGTGATCTCGTTTATTCTGCATCGGAACGACGCGATACTGGTATTTGCAACTTGTGCACACTGCCAATTACACGCCCGCCCCCCCCCCCCCTTTCGCTTTTCTATCCCGACATGCTTCGATTTAAGCTTGCATCCACAGAGCAGAACCCGTGTTTGCGTCTGGTGTTCCACAAGAAACAAACGTTTGCGCACGATCTCGTGTATCCCGCATCGGAATGACGATCGTGATACTGATGTTTGCAACTTTGCCACACCGCCATTTAACTGCCCGCCCTGCCCCCCCCCCCCTCGGTTTTCCGCCCAACCTGCTTCGGTATAATTTTGCATCGACAGAGCAAAACCTGTTTTTGCGCCTGGTGTTCCACAGGAACATATACGTTTGCGCGTGATCTCGTTTATCCCGCATGGGAATGGCGATCGCGATACTGGCATTTGGAACTTGCGCACACTGCCAGTGTGCGCCCGCCCTGCCCCCCCCCTTCGCTCTTCCTCTCCCGACATGCTTCTGTATAATTGTGCATCGACGGAGCAAAACCTGTTTTTGCACCTGGTGTTCCACAAGAAAAACGTTTGCGCGTCATCTCGTTTATCCCGCATCGGAATGAGGCCATTGTGACAGCACGGTCTGCAGTCATCGCCTGGCACGATCTGTGGGATGCAGCACTTGGCTCTGGATCTACCGGTGTTTGGGCGGGGGTTCGGCAGGTGTCCCTGGCTGTGGGAAGGTGCCGGCCGGGCCCTGGCTGTGGGAAGGTGGTGCCCCGGCCTCTGAAAAGGTGCCCCCGTCCCGATCCCTGGCTGTGGCGGCCCCGCCCTGGCTGTGGGAAGGTGCCCCCTCTCCGGGCCCTGGCTGTCGGAAGGTGCCCCGGCAAGGTGCCCCGGCCCCGGAGCCTGGCTGTGGGAAGGTGCGCGGTTCGAGCCGGGCCCTGGCTGTGGGACGGGCTGTGGATGTGGGAAGGTGCCCCGGCCCCGGGCCCTGGCTGTGGGAAGGTGCCCCGGCCCCGGGCACCAAACCCCAGCAATCCCTCAACAATAAAAAAGCCTCAATCTAGTCTAGCCCGAACCAACAGAGAGCAATCGCGGAGCAGACAACGGGGCAGACGACGAGCTTGAAGGCTTATGCAACGGCCCACTAAAAGCAGTGAAACCACAAGCACCCCCAAACCCCGGCAATCCCTAAACACTAACAAAGCCTCAATTTAGTCTAGCCCCAACCAACAGAGAACAATCGCGGAGCAGACGACAACTTTTAAGGCTTAAGCAACGGCCCCCTCAAAGCAGTGAAACCACAAGAACCACCAAGACCCGGCAATCCTTTTACACTCACAGAGCTCTAAACCTAACTTAACCCGAACAAACAGAGCACAATCGCAGGGCACACGCAAAACTTTAGGACCTAAGGACCAGCCCCCCTAAAGCAGAGCAAGCATTCGTGGGAGATGCTCGGGGCGCCTGTGAGCGCAGTCAACATGGACCCCCTTAAGGCAGAGAAAGCCTTCGGGTGAGATGCTCGCACTCGGACCCCTCCGCCTCCGAGCCCCAACCCACCTCGCACCCCTGAAACTTCGCGAGGGGGGACCCGGCCACGCCAGAAAAGCCTGAAAGGTTTCGAGACCCAACCCGGAAAAAGTGACGGAAAACACGATTGTCAGAAACGGGCTTTTTTACCAAACCCCAGCAAACCCTTAACATTAAAAAAGACTAAATTTAGTCTAGCCCGAACCAACAGAGAGCAATCGCGGAGCAGACAAGGAGTTTTAGGGCTTAAGCGCCAGCCCCCTTAAAAGAAAGGGATGCAGCTGCTGGCTTCGCGTGAGATGCTCCCGGCCCCGGGCCCTGGCTGTGGGAAGGTGCCCCGGCCCCGGGCAACAAAACCCAGCAAACCCTCAACAATAAGAAAGCCTCAATTTAGTCTAGCCCGAACCAACAGAGAGCAATCGCGGAGCAGACAACGGGGCAGACGACGAGCTTGAAGGCTTATGCAACGGCCACTAAAAGCAGTGAAACCACAAGCACCTCCAAACCCCGGCAATCCCTCAACACTAACAAAGCTTCAATTTAACCTAGCCCGAACCAACAGAGAACAATCGCGGAGCAGACGACAACTTTTAAGACTTAAGCAACGGCACCCTTAAAGCAGTGAAACCACAAGAACCACCAAGACCCGGCAATCTCTTAACACTCACAGGGCTCTAAACCTAACTTAACCCGAACAAACAGAAAACATTCGAGAGGCAGACGCAAAACTTTAGGACCTAAGGACCAGCCCCCCTAAAGCAGAGGAAGCTTTCGTGGGAGACGCTCGGGGCGCCTGTGAGCGCAGTCCACACGGTCCCCCTTAAGGCAGAGAAAGCCTTCGGGTGAGATGCTCGCACTCGGACCCCTCCGCCTCCGAGCCCCAACCCACCTCGCACCCCTGAAACTTCGCGAGGGGGGACCCGGACGCGCCAGAAAAAAGTTCAAAGGTTTCGATCCCCAACCCGGAAAAAGTGCCGAAAAACACGATTGTCAGAAACGGGCTTTTTTACCAAACCCCAGCAAACCCTTAACATTAAAAAAGACTAAATTTAGTCTAGCCCGAACCAACAGAGAGCAAGCGCGGAGCAGACAAGGAGTTTTAGGGCTTAAGCGCCAGCCCCCTTAAAAGAAAGGGATGCAGCTGCTGGCTTCGCGTGAGATGCTAAGGGCGCCTTTCTGCGCAGTCTCAAAACACTGCGCTGGCGAACCCTAAACCCTAAACCCTAAACCCTAAACCCTAAACCCTAAACCCTAAACCCTAAACCCTAAACCCTAAACCCTAAACCCTAAACCCTCTCTCTCAAATGAATATTTAAATGTTGAGCCATGTTTTCGCCTGGGACCCCCCAGTGTTGAGGCAGGTTTTTGTCGACAAAAACCTGGTGCAACACTGGTCCCACCAGTGTTGGACCAGGTTTTCGTCAGGACCCCCCAGTGTTGAGGCAGGTTTCTGTCGACAAAAACCTGCCTCAACACTGGTCCCACCAGTGTTGGACCAGGTTTTCGTCAGGACCCCCCAGTGTTGAGGCAGGTTTTTGTCGACAAAAACCTGCCTCAACACTGGTCCCACCAGTGTTGGACCAGGTTTTCGTCAGGACCCCCCAGTGTTGAGGCAGGTTTTTGTCGACAAAAACCTGCCTCAACACTGGTCCCACCAGTGTTGGACCAGGTTTTCGTCAGGACCCCCCAGTGTTGAGGCAGGTTTTTGTCGACAACAACCTGCCTCAACACTGGTCCCACCAGTGTTGGACCAGGTTTTCGTCAGGACCCCCCAGTGTTGAGGCAGGTTTTTGTCGACAAAAACCTGCCTCAACACTGGTCCCACCAGTGTTGGACCAGGTTTTCGTCAGGACCCCCCAGTGTTGAGGCAGGTTTTTGTCGACAAAAACCTGCCTCAACACTGGTCCCACCAGTGTTGGACCAGGTTTTCGTCAGGACCCCCCAGTGTTGAGGCAGGTTTTTGTCGACAAAAACCTGGTGCAACACTGGTCCCACCAGTGTTGGACCAGGTTTTCGTCAGGACCCCCCAGTGTTGAGGCAGGTTTTTGTCGACAAAAACCTGGTGCAACACTGGTCCCACCAGTGTTGGACCAGGTTTTCGTCAGGACCCCCCAGTGTTGGACCAGGTTTTCGTCAGGACCCCCCAGTGTTGAGGCAGGTTTTTGTCGACAAAAACCTGCCTCAACACTGGGGGGTCCTGACGAAAACCTGGTCCAACACTGGTGGGACCAGTGTTGAGGCAGGTTTTTGTCGACAGCAACTTTAGTCTTCTGATTGTCTTGCTTACAACAAGAAAGCAACGGTGTTGACACCATAGGAAATTTAGGGTTTAACGACAGCAACAATTCCAATCCTTTACCTGCTTTACTTGAAACAACCAAGCAACGGTGTTGACACCATAGGAATTTTAAGGTTTAGCGACAGCAGCGGCTTCAATGTTTTACTTGCTTTATACAAGCACTACCCACAACAGTTGAAGCTGCGGTCACGCCATCGCTTTACGACAGCAAGCAGAGCTGTTGCATGTCATGACTTGAATCTCCTCACAAGTTTCTTTGCGATGACCGTTCAACCACTAGCCAGTGACCTTGCCGTTCGACGACAGCAATCATGGGTTTCTTCCCTTCAATTTATGTGTCCTCGTTCACATAGCAGAAACCACCGTAAAAGATTTTTTGAATTGATTTACTTGAAACAAGCGAGCAACGGTGTTGACACCATAGCAATTTTAAGGTTTACCGACAGCAGCAACTTAAAAAAGCCTACAACAAGCAAGTAACAGTGTTAACACCATGAGATATTTAGGGTTTAACCAACAATTCCAATCCTTTACCTGCTTTACTTGAAACAAGCAAGCAACGGTCTTGACACCATAGACAATTTAGGGTTTAGCGATAGCAGCGAAGTTTGATGTCGTCTGAGGGTAACGAAAAAAACTTTCTAACTCTTATGTTTTGGGATTCTTTGGGTGGGTGGGTATTCTTCCAAGTTCTTACTAGCGAACTTGACTAGAGACTGCTCGACCAGAGCTGCTGAACCCTAAACCCTAAACCCTAAACCCTAAACCCTAAACCCTAAACCCTAAACCCTAAACCCTAAACCCTAAATTCCCACCCAGGCCTGCTTAGGCCGTACCCACCCTTTTTCTTAGGGTGCCTGGACCCAGAAAGAAATCCGGCAGTGATTGACACCAACTCTGGATGGACAATGGGTGGCGCCATCGGAGAGTGGCCCTAAACCCGACGACCAAATCCCTTGGTGGTGTTTTTCATTTGGCTCCCTTCAGAAAAGGCCCCATAGGCCGGCCCAGGGGGCCCCCAGCTGGCAGATTCCAGGGACCCGGAGGCTCCTGGCGGGTCCTAGGGGCAGACCTGGCCCCCCCTGGCCCCCCCTGGCCCCCCCTGGCCCCCGCTGGCCCCCCCTTGGCCCCCCCTGGCGCCCCTGCCTGGCTGCCTGCCTGCCTGCCCCTGTCCGGATGCCCCTGGCGCGCCTGGCCTGCCTGCCCCCTGGCCCCCCCTGGCCCCCCCTGGCCCCCCCTGGCCCTGGCCCCCCCTGGCCTGCCTGCCTGCCCCTGGCTTTCCGCCTGACCTTTTTGGTTTCTGCCTCCTTTGACCCCCCCTTCCCTTTCCCTGGCTCCCCTGGCACCCCTGTACCTGCTTTTTTCCTGCTGGTGACCTGCTGGCGTATCTTGCCCGCTCCTTGCCGCTCCTGCTCCTTTTCTGTCCTTCTCGTCCTGAACTGTCTGCTCCTGTGTTCGGTGTGGGAATTGAGGGCGTAAGCGCTAAACCCTAAAAGGTAATGTTTTGGGTGGTGGCCTGTGTAAGCTCACAGCGGGCGGGAAAAAATAACAACCAATTTGTAATTGTTTTGTCAAGAGGTCGCATCCTTGTGTCTAGACATAGATATGCCGCCCCCTCACACCCCTGGGAGTGTTGGGGCGCCATTCTACATGAGAAATACTGCCGCTGCGCGGCGAGACACCCTAAACCCTAAACCCTAAACCCTAAACCCTAAACCCTAAACCCTAAACCCTAAACCCTAAACCCTAAACCCTAAACCCTAAACCCTAAACCCTAAACCCTAAACCCTAAACCCTAAACCCTAAACCCTAAACCCTAAACCCTAAACCCTAAACTCAAAAGCTTAAGCCTGAATGCTCAGCTTAAGCCTTATTACGCACAGGAGCGTACTACACCTTGTTCGGGAAGGAAACGAAAGACATTCTAGTCTCTACGAGGTAAATGGTAATTATAGACATAATTACTTCCATTTACTAGTAAGCTCATAACTGATTGCAAGTATTCCGTGATATATAGAGAATATATAACCCTAAACCGGTGTTTCTAACCATCGGATCCCTCGAGTGCTCGTGTGTGCCCAAGCAGGTCGGGGCCACATTCTGCAGCAAAACAGGGCCGATCTTTTCGTGTGCCTGCTCTAAACCATCTGGGGTCAGGTGTGCCCAAGGTAATCAAGCCCACATTCTGCAGCAAAACAGGGCCATTCTTTTCATGCGGCCGCTCTTAGCCACCTACCTCATCCCTAAACCGGTTTTCTAAATTTAAGTCGCGCTTGTCCTTTTCGGTAAAGGACAACCAGCTCTAAAATCAAGATTTTCTTCATTTAGTCGCGCTTGTCCTCTTCGGAAAAGGACAACCAGCTCTAAATTTTAGATTTTCCACATTCTGCCTCCAGAATTCTGGAAAATTGCTGGTGGTTTTCAAGTGACAAATTCTGTTCATAAAATGTGCCTTTTAGACTACGCCGGCTGCGAATCTCGAGGTGCCCCCCTTTCTTTTCGTGTGGCTGCTCTTAGCCGCCTTCCCCATCCCTAAACTCCGTCCCTCGGAGCTCGGATCAAAAAATGGACCCTCGAGTGCTCGTGTGTGCCCAAGCAGGTCGGGGCCACATTCTGCAGCAAAACAGGGCCGTTCTTTTCGTGTGGCTGCTCTTAGCCGCCTTCCCCATCCCTAAACGCCGTCCCTCGGAGCTCGGATCAAAAAATGGACCCTCGAGTGCTCGTGTGTGCCCAAGCAGGTCGGGGCCACATTCTGCAGCAAAACAGGGCCGTTCTTTTCGTGTGGCTGCTCTTAGCCGCCTTCCCAATCCCTAAACTCCGTCCCTCGGAGCTCGGATCAAAAAATGGACCCTCGAGTGCTCGTGTGTGCCCCAGCAGGTCGGGGCCACATTCTGCAGCAAAACAGGGCCGTTCTTTTCGTGTGGCTGCTCTTAGCCGCCTTCCCAATCCCTAAACTCCGTCCCCACATTCCTGCCTCCGAAAATTTGGAAAATTCTGGTGATTTTCAAGTGACAAATTCTGTTCATAAAATGTGCCTTTTAGACTACGCCGGCTGCGAATCTCGAGGTGCCCCCCTTTCTTTTCGTGTGGCTGCTCTTAGCCGCCTTCCCCATCCCTAAACTCCGTCCCTCGGAGCTCGGATCAAAAAATGGACCCTCGAGTGCTCGTGTGTGCCCAAGCAGGTCGGGGCCACATTCTGCAGCAAAACAGGGCCGTTCTTTTCGTGTGGCTGCTCTTAGCCGCCTTCCCAATCCCTAAACTCCGTCCCTCGGAGCTCGGATCAGAAAATGGACCCTCGAGTGCTCGTGTGTGCCCAAGCAGGTCGGGGCCACATTCTGCAGCAAAACAGGGCCGTTCTTTTCGTGTGCCTGCTCTAAACCATCCGGTGCCTATGGGTGCCCAAAGCGGCCGAAGCCACATTCTGCAGCAAAACACGGCCTTTCTTTTCGTGTGGCTGCTTTAAACTTTGCCTTGACCTTCGGCGATTGGAAAACTGGTGCTGATTTTGGTGTACCAAATTCTGGTCATAAAATGTGCCTCTTAATGCAGGGCAGGTGCGAATCTCGAGGTCTCCTCTTTCTTTTCGTGTGGCTGCTCTTAGAGTTGTCATCGCCGCCGTAACGGTGGAAAGACTGTCCGCCTCCCTGTAGCTGCATGGGTATTTCCTTCGTGTTGGACGCTTAAGGACTTAAGCTAAGGACAAATGCTCCGGGTGGGTTGTGGTGGGAGCTATATCGAGGTCCACGGACGTGACGAACTCTCTTACGCAAAAAAACTCTGACGTCCGTCCTACATTCTTTTTACCGCAACAGTTTGGTCGACACACCCTAAACCCTTTTAAGCGCTAAACCCTAAAAGGTAATGTTTTGGGTGGTGGCCTGTGTAAGCTCACAGCGGGCGGGAAAAAATAACAACCAATTTGTAATTGTTTTGTCAAGAGGTCGCATCCTTGTGTCTAGACATAGATATGCCGCCCCCTCACACCCCTGGGAGTGTTGGGGCGCCATTCTACATGAGAAATACTGCCGCTGCGCGGCGAGACACCCTAAACCCTAAACCCTAAACCCTAAACCCTAAACCCTAAACCCTAAACCCTAAACCCTAAACCCTAAACCCTAAACCCTAAACCTCTCTACCTATAGTAATTTAAACCTTATAGTCTTCGTGGCTCTTGATCAAAACTCGGCTCTTGATCAAAACTCGTGGCTCTTGATCAAAACTCGTGGCTCTTGATCAAAACTCGTGGCTCTTGATCAAAACTCGTGGCTCTTGATCAAAACTCGTGGCTCTTGATCAAAACTCGTGGATCTTGATCAAAACTCGTGGCTCTTGATCAAAACTCGTGGCTCTTGATCAAAACTCGTGGCTCTTGATCAAAACTCGTGGCGGTTGACATCCCCCTAGGGTTTAGGGCCTAGGGTTTGGGCCCTAGGGTTTAGGGCCTAGGGTTTGGGCACTAGGGTTTAGGGCCTAGGGTTTGGGCCTAGGGTTTAGGGCTAGGGTTTGGGCACTAGGGTTTAGGGCTGGGTTTAGGGCCTAGGGTTTGGGCACTAGGGTTTAGGGCCTAGGGTTTGGGCACTAGGGTTTAGGGCCTAGGGTTTGGGCACTAGGGTTTAGGGCTAGGGTTTGGGCACTAGGGTTTAGGGCCTAGGGTTTGGGCACTAGGGTTTAGGGCCTAGGGTTTGGGCACTAGGGTTTAGGGCCTAGGGTTTGGGCACTAGGGTTTAGGGCCTAGGGTTTGGGCACTAGGGTTTAGGGCCTAGGGTTTGGGCACTAGGGTTTAGGGCTAGGGTTTGGGCACTAGGGTTTAGGGCCTAGGGCTTGGGCACTAGGGTTTAGGGCCTAGGGTTTGGCACTAGGGTTTAGGGCCTAGGGCCTAGGGTTTAGGGCTAGGGTTTGGGCACTAGGGCCAGGGTTTGGGCACTGGGGTTTAGGGCCGAGGGTTTAGGCACTAGGGTTTAGGCCAGGGGACTAGGGTTTAGGGCCTAGGTTTTGGCCACTAGGGTTTAGGGCGTAGGGTTTGGGCTCTAGGGTTTAGGGCCCAAACCCTAGGGTTTAGGGCGTAGACTTTGGGCACTAGGGTTTAGGGCCTAGGGTTTGGGCACTAGGGTTTGGGCACTAGGGTTTAGGGCCTAGGCCTAGGGTTTGGGCTTGGGCCGATGTGGGCATTAGGCCGCATGAAGGGTCGCAGAATGCGTCTCAGATAACTGTCCTGGGATTTTTGCCTTGGGAAGACTATGGGTCATCCGTCTCAGATAACTGTCCTGGGATTTTTGCCTTGGGAAGACTATGGGTCATCCGTCTCAGATAACTGTCCTGGGATTTTGCCTTGGGAAGACTATGGGTCATCCGTCTCAGATAACTGTCCTGGGATTTTTGCCTTGGGAAGACTATGGGTCATCCGTCTCAGATAACTGTCCTGGGATTTTTGCCTTGGGAAGACTATGGGTCATCCGTCTCAGATAACTGTCCTGGGATTTTTGCCTTGGGAAGACTATGGGTCATCCGTCTCAGATAACTGTCCTGGGATTTTTGCCTTGGGAAGACTATGGGTCATCCGTCTCAGATAACTGTCCTGGGATTTTTGCCTTGGGAAGACTATGGGTCAGCCGTCTCAAATAACTGTCCTAAGATTTTTGCTTTGGGAAGACTATGGGTCATCCGTCTCAGATAATTGTCCTGGATTTTTGCCTTGGGAAGACTATGGGTCATCCGTCTCAGATAACTGTCCTGGCATTTTTGCCTTGGGAAGACCATGGGTCATCCGTCTCAGATAACTGTCCTGGGATTTTTGCCTTGGGAAGACTATGGGTCATCCATCTCAGATAACTGTCCTGGCATTTTTGCCTTGGGAAGACCATGGGTCATCCGTCTCAGATAACTGTCCTGGGATTTTTGCCTTGGGAAGACTATGGGTCATCCGTCTCAGATAACTGTCCTGGGATTTTTGCCTTGGGAAGACGATGGGTCATCCGTCTCAGATAACTGTCCTGGATTTTTGCCTTGGGAAGACTATGGGTCATCCGTCTCAGATAACTGTCCTGGGATTTTTGCCTTGGGAAGACTATGGGTCATCCGTCTCAGATAACTGTCCTGGGATTTTTGCCTTGGGAAGACCATGGGTCATCCGTCTCAGATAACTGTCCTGGATTTTTGCCTTGGGAAGACTATGGGTCATCCGTCTCAGATAACTGTCCTGGGATTTTTGCCTTGGGAAGACTATGGGTCATTCGTCTCAGATAACTATCCTGGGATTTTTGCCTTGGGAAGACCATGGGTCATCCGTCTCAGATAACTGTCCTGGGATTTTTGCCTTGGGAAGACTATGGGTCATCCGTCTCAGATAACTGTCCTGGGATTTTTGCCTTGGGAAGACCATGGGTCATCCGTCTCAGATAACTGTCCTGGGATTTTTGCCTTGGGAAGCCTATGGGTCATCCGTCTCAGATAACTGTCCTGGGATTTTTGCCTGGGGAAGACTATGGGTCATCCGTCTCAGATAACTGTCCTGGGATTTTTGCCTTGGGAAGCCTATGGGTCATCCGTCTCAAGGCAGCCTTCTTGATGAAGGGTTTGAGCTGGAAGGTCATCGCAAAGAAACTTGACAGCTGAGCTTGCTATCGTCAAGCGATGGCGTGACCGCAGCTTCAACTGTTTCAGGCAATGTTGTCAGGCAGTGGACACAGTCCGATGTGGAAACATTGAAAGACATGAAATCGAATTCGATAGCTGTTCTAGGTGAGGAGATTCAAGTCATGACACTTGACAGCTATGGTTGCTATCGTAAAGCGATGGCGTGACCGCAGCTTCGGCGGGTTAGGGCGATCTTGTGTTTCTTAACTAGCTCTCTTAGAAATATCGATAGCTGTTCTAGGTGAGGAGATTCAATTCATGACACTTGACAGCTATGGTTGCTATCGTAAAGCGATGGCGTGACCGCAGCTTCGGCGGGTTAGGGCGATCTTGTGTTTCTTAACTAGCTCTCTTAGAAAGCTGGATCGCTGTGGTTGCTAGTTGAGGAGATTCAAGTCATGACACTTGACAGCTATGGTTGCTATCGTAAAGCGATGGCGTGACCGCAGCTTCCTCGGGTTAGGGCGATGTTGTGTTTCTTAACTAGCTCTCTTAGAAAGCTGGTCGGCAGAAATAATTTCTTAAAGTGAAGCGTGTGGCGAGAACGACTGTAAAGAAACAGCACCTGCTTGATCGACAGAGTGAAAAGTTACGATCTGTAATAGTTGTATGTAAGTGATCTTTTAAAGATTCAAGCCAAAAGAAATAAAACTCTTAAATCTAATGTAATGGGATTCTGTGGGCGGGTGGGGTTTCTTCTAGAAGATAGCTTGACTAGAAATAGCCTGACATGAAATGTTAAAAGTCAGAGCTGCTGAACCCTAAACCCTAAACCCTAAACCCTAAACCCTAAACCCTAAACCCTAAACCCTAAACCCTAAACCCTAAACCCTAAAAAGGGTGTCGCCTTGATTCTGCGAAGCGTGTCGTTTTGATTCTGCGTGGTTGTTGCTTGGATGGCTGTGACTTCGTTTCGGAACGTATGTAAGTCGCTGAAGAACTTCAAATGATGTAGAGTTCTTCACTTGAAGGCCGTTAATGATCGATGTAGTTGCATATCCAGCTAAGTTTGCATTGAGTATTTGTTTCGCTGGAGTTCGCACCTTGCTTAGGGATGTGCCTAGCTGCTTTGCAGAGGATGATGTGTGAGCACCACAAGTTCACTTTGTCGTTGAAAGCAGTCATCGTGGAAGCATTCGAAAATGCTTCGGATTTTCAAAAAAAAAGCGTTTTTGCGAGATGCCGCAGACGAGCCTCGCGACATGTAAGCAGCGGCCTGGAGCAGCCCGGGGCCGAAGCCCGGCTTTGCTGCCTCTGACCCCCCGGAGCCCCGGAGCCGGCTTCGGCCTCTGACCCCCCAACAACGCGCGCGCGAAAAGGTCTTTGGAGGCCTGGCGGTGAAGGGTTTCAGCTGAACGGTCATCGCAAAGAAACCTGATAGCTGTGGTTGCTATCGTAAAACGATGGCGTGACCGCAGCTTCAACTGTTGGAGGCAATGTTGTCAGGCAGTGGACACAGTCCGATGTGGAAACAGTGAAAGACATGAAATCGAATTCGATAGCTGTTCTAGGTGAGGAGATTCAAGTCATGACACTTGACAGCTATGGTTGCTATCGTAAAGCGATGGCGTGACCGCAGCTTCGGCGGGTTAGGGCGATCTTGTATTTCTTAACTAGCTCTCTTAGAAAGCTGGATAGCTGTGGTTGCTAGTTGAGGAGATTCAAGTCATGATACCTGACAGCTATGGTTGCTATCGTATCATCCGTCTCAGATAACTGTCCTGGGATTTTTGCCTTGGGAAGACTATGGGTCATCCGTCTCAGATAACTGTCCTGGGATTTTTGCCTTGGGAAGACTATGGGTCATCCGTCTCAGACTGTCTGTGCCTGGGATTGTTGCCTTGGGAAGACCATGGGTCATCCGTCTCAGATAACTGTCCTTGGATTTTTGCCTTGGGAAGACTATGGGTCATCCGTCTCAGATAACTGTCCTGGGATTTTTGCCTTGGGAAGACTATGGGTCATCCGTCTCAGATAACTGTCCTGGGATTTTTGCCTTGGGAAGACTATGGGTCATCCGTCTCAGATAACTGTTCTGGGATTTTTGCCTTGGGAAGACCATGGGTCATCCGTCTCAGATACTGTCCTGGGATTTTTGCCTTGGGAAGAACACGTCCTGGGATTTTTGCCAGACTATGGGTCATCCGTCCAGGTCCTGGGATTTTTGCCTTGGGAAGACCATGGGTCATCCGTCTCAGATAACTGTCCTGGGATTTTTGCCTTGGGAAGACTATGGGTCATCCGTCTCAGATAACTGTCCTGGGATTTTTGCCTTGGGAAGACTATGGGTCATCCGTCTCAGATAACTGTCCTGGGATTTTTGCCTTGGGAAGACTATGGGTCATCCGTCTCAGATAACTGTCCTGGGATTTTTGCCTGGGGAAGACTATGGGTCATCCGTCTCAGATAACTGTCCTGGGATTTTTGCCTTTGGAAGACTATGGGTCATCCGTCTCAAGGCAGCCTTCTTGATGAAGGGTTTGAGCTGGAAGGTCATCGCAAAGAAACTTGATAGCTGAGCTTGCTATCGTCAACGATGGCGTGACCGCAGCTTCAACTGTTGGAGGCAATGTTGTCAGGCAGTGGACACAGTCCGATGTGGAAACATTGAAAGACATGAAATCGAATTCGATAGCTGTTCTAGGTGAGGAGATTCAAGTCATGACACTTGACAGCTATGGTTGCTATCGTAAAGCGATGGCGTGACCGCAGCTTCGGCGGGTTAGGGCGATCTTGTGTTTCTTAACTAGCTCTCTTAGAAATATCGATAGCTGTTCTAGGTGAGGAGATTCAAGTCATGACACTTGACAGCTATGGTTGCTATCGTAAAGCGATGGCGTGACCGCAGCTTCGGCGGGTTAGGGCGATCTTGTGTTTCTTAACTAGCTCTCTTAGAAAGCTGGATAGCTGTGGTTGCTAGTTGAGGAGATTCAAGTCATGACACTTGACAGCTATGGTTGCTATCGTAAAGCGATGGCGTGACCGCAGCTTCCGCGGGTTAGGGCGATGTTGTGTTTCTTAACTAGCTCTCTTAGAAAGCTGGTCGGCAGAAATAATTTCTTAAAGTGAAGCGTGTGGCGAGAACGACTGTAAAGAAACAGCACCTGCTTGATCGAAAGAGTGAAAAGTTACGATCTGTAATAGTTGTATGTAAGTGATCTTTTAAAGATTCAAGCCAAAAGAAATAAAACTCTTAAATCTAATGTAATGGGATTCTGTGGGCGGGTGGGGTTTCTTCTAGAAGATAGCTTGACTAGAAATAGCCTGACATGAAATGTTCAAAGTCAGAGCTGCTGAACCCTAAACCCTAAACCCTAAACCCTAAACCCTAAACCCTAAACCCTCAAGAGCAGGATAAATAGAAATTGTATGTGCAGCGAGAGGCAGGAGGAGCTCAGGTGCGGCATCCATGCGCTCAACAATGCCTTGGGCGCTTGCCACTTCAATGTCGTCGACCTCGAAGAGGCAGCAGCAACGTTCCTCGAGGAGAATTGGGAACTCGCAGATGACCCAAGCCTGCACCTGGGTCCTGGAGGCGACTATTCCATTGAAGTGCTCCTGATGGCCGTGCGGACCAAGGCCATGCAGGCCTTCGACCGTCTCTGCTGGGAGATGTCAGACAGGCGAGCCCTGTGCAGTCAGGATCTGTGCGGATGCCTGGGCGCTATACAAAACCACGAAGGCCGGCACTGGGTTGCTCTCAAGCATACAGGAGACGACCAGTTCCTCTACTTGGACTCCCTGAAGCAGGGACCGACTTTGCTCTCCCGCGCTGAACTGGAAGCATCCCTCCGGCAACACCCGACATACTCAATTCGATCAATATGAGAGGAAAGTGGCAGCAGCTAGCAGCTGCAAAGTCCCAACACAAGTGTGTCGGTTGCATCCATGGCACCAGCGCCGTGCGTTGCTGCTACTAGCCGCACCAGCACAGTCCAGCAGCGGCAAAACCAAAATGTATGAGCGACCCGAGTTCATGCACGCCTCATGAGAAATGTCTTGTGCTGCTAGACATGACCTCACAGACCATGTCATGTCAAACGCACAGATCTCATGCTTGAAAAGACACATATTCATGTCTGCTTACCGCAGATGTTTCGTGAGTGCTCAAATGGGATTGGCGGGCTTGCAATGGTAGAATGTCACCAGGCGCACAGCTGAGAAATCCTATCTTCCTGCAAAATTATATTTCACGTGCATGCTCCAGGAGGTCGACAACAACCTACCGTGACAGCTGGATCCTGAGCGCTTTGGCAGCAGTCAATCCGAAAGCCCCAGAGCAGGCTTACTTGCAAAGCAACTAGCCAAGCCAGGACACCCGCCAGGGGGGGGGAGGGGGGGGGCAGGGGGGGGGCAGAGGGGGGGCAGAGGGGGCCCAGGCTGCCAAATGTTGGAAAAAGCCTTTGTTTCGAAGCAAAACCAAAAAAAAAAAACCGCACAAAACCCGCACAAAACCCGGCCAAAACCTCGGACCTAAACCCTATACAATTTCTATAAACCCTAAACCCTAAACCCTAAACCTTAAACCCTAAACCTTAAACCCTAAACCCTCAAGACAGGATAAATAGAAATTGTATACCGTGACAGCGCAGCTCCTACTTTGTTGAAATACGGCAAAGCAGGGCAGGGCAGGGCTGGCAGTGCCTGGACAGAGCCCAGCACCTAGGCGTGGCCAAAGGGGTGCCTGGGCAGCTGGGAGTGGCGCAGGCAGAGGGCGCACCCCCCCACTCCGTTTCACCCGTCCCCGCTTCCCACGCACCACTCCCCTTCAGCACCCCCCGCACGGTTTCATCCTTGCTCGCCCACTGTTGCCTTGGGAAGTTGAGGTTTCACCTCCCCGCACCCCTCCTGCCCCCCCGCACCCCACCCCCCACCTCCCCCCTTCCCCTTCCCCCCTGCCTTGCCTCCCCACTGCCCCCCGACCCCACCCTCCCCCCTGCCCCCCGGCCCCCCAGCAGAGCCTCGGGGCTGGCCTAGGCAGAGCCTAGCGGCTGGCCCTAGGAAGAGCCTAGAAACGCTTAGGGTAAACCTTTTTTGCACCCACCGGGGGCTGGCCTAGGCAGAGCCTAAAGGCTGCTGTCGGCAGAGCCTAGGGCCAGGCAGAGTGTAGGGGGCTAGGCCGGCAAAACCTGATAGTCTGGCCAGAGCCTAAGGGAGGCAGAGCTTAGGGGCTGGCCCAGGCAGAGCCTAGGACGGCGTCTCTCGAGAAGCCCTAGGATCAACCTTCTTTAGAGCGTCTCGAGAAGACCTTAGGATCAACCTTCTTCAGAACCTCTCGAGAAGCCCTTAGGATCAACCTTCTTTAGAGCGTCTCGAGAAGACCTTAGGATCAACATTCTTTAGAGCCTCTCGAGAAGCCTTAGGATCAACCTTCTTTAGAGCCTCTTGAGAAGTCCTTAGGATCAACCTTCTTTAGAGTCTCTCGAGAAGCCCTTAGGATCAGCCTTCTTTAGAGCCTCTCGAGAAGCCCTTAGGATCAACCTTCTTTAGAACCTTTCGAGAAGCCCTTAGGATCAACCTTCTTTAGAGCCTCTCGAGAAGCCATCAGGATCCGGATGGACGGAAAACGGGCGCACAGCAGTTCCTGAGTTGTTCGTTAGTATACAGTCCGACGGCATGTGTGCTGAGAGTGTACGTACGCCCAGCGTGCATGTAGCATCAGCGATGCGCAACCAACCGCAGCGCCAAACTCCTCAACCTCGCTCAGGTGCCAGCCCTAGCCATCCGCACCTCTAACGCGCCGTCCCTCTCTCAGGACATGCAGGTACAGAAGAAGAGGCACTTCTCCGCGATCGACATCACGCCGTCCCGGAACAGCGGCAACGGCGACGCAGAAGGCAACGAGCTGACGGCAGTACTAAGAAGGTGGAAGAGCGCCTTCACCGTGTTCGAGGGTGTGGATCGAGACGTTAGGATCAACGTTCTTTAGAGCCTCTCGAGAAGCCCTTAGGATCAACCTTCTTTAGAGCCCCTCGAAATGCCCTTAGGATCAACCCTCTTTAGAGTCTCTCGAGAAGCCCTCAGGATCAACCTTCTTTAGAGCCTCTCGAGAAGCCCTTAGGATCAACCTTCTTTAGAGCCCCTCGAAATGCCCTTAGGATCAACCCTCTTTAGAGTCTCTCGAGAAGCCCTCAGGATCAACCTCCTTTAGAGCCTCTCGAGAAGCCCTTAGGATCAACCTTCTTTAGAGCCTCTCGACAAGCCTTTAGGATCAACATTCTTGAGAGCCTCCCGAGAAGCCCTTAGGATCAACCTTCTTTAGAGCCTCTCGAGAGCCCTTAGGATCAACCTTCTTTAGAGCCTCTCGAGAAGCCCTTAGGATCAACCTTCTTTAGAGCCTCTCGAGAAGCCCTTAGGATCAGCCTTCTTTAGAGACCCTCGAGAAGCCCTTCGGATCAACCTTCTTTAGAGGCTCTCGAGAAGCCCTTAGGATCAACCTTCTGTAGAACCTCTCGAGACAAGCTGCGAGGCTCCAGTCCTCACCTATCTGGTGAACTCACCCAAGCTGTGAGGGGTTCTCTACAGTGGGCCAGAGGCTCCAGGCTCCAGGCCTTCCGAAGTGAATTTTTGTAGTGGGCACCCAACCACAGTGAGCCGGTTACACTGATCTGCTTTCCTGAGCTTGACAGTTTCACTTCCTCAGCTTACCAGAGACAAGAGGTTTGCTCGCAGCGGTCTCACCCAACCACAGTGACCCGGTGATGCGAGAGAAAAAGTATGGTCTCACCCAGCGAATGAGTTTCTGAGTTTCGCAGCTTACACTTTTAATCGTGGCACAGCTCCTGAAGTAGGCTGCCCGACCGAGTGCAAATTGTGCGTGATTGCACAGAGCTATGCCGAGCTGCTTTCCTGAGCTTGTTTGTAGCAGGTCAGAGTTGCGCTGAGGTGCTTTCGTGAGCTTGCAGCTCCTGAAGTTGTGTGTTCAGCCGAGAGCAAAGAGCGCGTGATTGCACAGAGTTACACTGAGCTGCTTTCCTGAGCTTGAAAGTTTCAGCTCGTCAGCTTACCCGAGACAAAAGATTCGCTCGCAGCAGTGTCACCCTACCACAGTCAGCCAGTGATGCGAAAGAAAAAGTATGGTTTCACCCAGCGAGTGAGTGTTTGAGTTTCGCAGTTTTTATTTTCATCGTTGCACAGCTCCTGAAGCTTCGGTTTCACTCCACTGCAAGTACTGTGGGCTCTCAGAATGCTTTGGTTTCATCAAACCTTCGGCTTCACCTACAGTGGGCCCTCAGGGAGCTTCGGTTTCACCCAACATGCGGTTTCACCTACACTGGCCCCTAGGAAGCTTCGGTTTCAGCTACAGGGGCCCCTCACAAAGCTTCGGTTTCACCAAACTTTCGGTTTCACCTACAGTGGGCCCTCAGGGAGCTTCGGTTTCACCCAACCTTCGGCTTCAGCTACAGTGGGCCCCCAGGGAGCTTCGGCTTCACGTCTACAGTAGGCTCTTATGATCAACCTCCTTTAGAGCCTCTCGACAAGCCCTTAGGATCAACCTTCTTTAGAGCCTCTCGACAAGCCTTTAGGATCAACCTTCTTTAAAGCCACTCGAGAAGCCCTTAGGATCAACCTTCTTTAGAGCCTCTCGAGAAGTTCTTAGGATCAACCTTCTTTAGAGCGTCTCGAGAAGACCTTAGGATCAACCTTCTTCAGAACCTCTCGAGAAGCCCTTAGGATCAACCTTCTTTAGAGCGTCTCGAGAAGACCTTAGGATCAACATTCTTTAGAGCCTCTCGAGAAGCCTTAGGATCAACCTTCTTTAGAGCCTCTTGAGAAGTCCTTAGGATCAACCTTCTTTAGAGTCTCTCGAGAAGCCCTTAAGATCAACCTTCTTTAGAGCCTCTCGAGAAGCCCTTAGGATCAACCTTCTTTAGAACCTCTCGAGAAGCCCTTAGGATCAACCTTCTTTAGAGCCTCTCGAGAAGCCATTAGGATCCGGATGGACGGAAAACGGGCGCACAGCAGTTCCTGAGTTGTTCGTTAGTATACAGTCCGACGACATGTGTGCTGAGAGTGTACGTACGCCCAGCGTGCATGTAGCATCAGCAATGCGCAACCAACCGCAGCGCCAAACTCCTCAACCTCGCTCAGGTGCCAGCCCTAGCCATCCGCACCTCTAACGCGCCGTGCAATACCGACAGCCATGGCCCTCTCTCAGGACATGCAGGTACAGAAGAAGAGGCGCTTCTCCGCGATCGACATCACGCCGTCCCGGAACAACGGCAACGGCGACGCAGAAGGCAACGAGCTGACGGCAGTACTAAGAAGGTGGAAGAGCGCCTTCACCGTGTTCGAGGGTGTGGATCGAGACGTTAGGATCAACGTTCTTTAGAGCCTCTCGAGAAGCCCTTAGGATCAACCTTCTTTAGAGCCCCTCCCAGAGGCTTCGGTTTCACCTCTACAAGAGGGCTCCAGGAGGCTTCGGTTTCACCTCTACAAGAGGGCTCCAGGAGGCTTCGGTTTCACCTCTACAAGAGGGCTCCAGGAGGCTTCGGTTTCACCTCTACAAGAGGGCTCCAGGAGGCTTCGGTTTCACCTCTACAAGAGGGCTCCAGGAGGCTTCGGTTTCACCTCTACAAGAGGGCTCCAGGAGGCTTCGGTTTCACCTCTACAAGAGGGCTCCAGGAGGCTTCGGTTTCACCTCTACAAGAGGGCTCCAGGAGGCTTCG
>CAJNDT010002614.1:0-29823 GCA_905221615.1 Symbiodinium sp. CCMP2592 | reverse complement strand
TAGCCTGCATCGTCTCCGTTGCAGATCATGTTTCCCTGGCGAGCCACTGCAGGGGGAATTCACACAACAAGTGCTGGCTGCCTGCACCACGCGAATTCGTGCAATCCACACGCCATGCTTTGCAACTTTTACTCGTGAAGCCGCCCGGCGTCGAAGTCTGCCAGTGCTACCGCTCCTATAGATGCAAGTTCCACGCGTCCACTTGTGCGAGACCTCATACTTGTTTTTTTGGACCTACCTAATATCAAGCATTTTGTTGCGTCGGACGTTGCAGAAATAATTGGTCCTGTCGATTTGTACAATCTACCTCGATGTCATGTAAAAAAGTTTCACCTGCGGACTCGCTTCTGCCTTTTGGCCCTGCATTGTGGGCAGACCTGAGGCCGCGTAAGACCAGGCGCATGATGCTCCTGGTACAACTTCTGGCATTGCTGGTTCTGGCATTTGTGCCAGCCAGCGGGTGCCCTGGTGCCCCGGACTGCGCAATTCATGCAATGTTGGATACTGGCATTGCCCGCTGCTTCAACTGGAAAGGATTGCTTACAGCCGTGGCACAGGAACCAGCCTGCACGCAGGCGCTTCGCTTTAGGATGCACCTCCTCTTGGCAGTCTTTGCATGCCGCACAGCCAGGTGGCAGGGTGCACATGCTGGACTCGAACGCGTCCGAAGGCTTGGTCGTACCACACATAGAGCACGTCAAAGTGCGTTGATTGCGAGCGCATTGTGTGCACACCTTCTTGACATCCGGTCCTTGTTGTCTGAGCTGTGCCACCGGGAATGCCGCTTCCATCTTGTGGCAACCACATGCGTCGCACAAGTGCTTGGTGAAGATCTCGGCTCCTGTGATTTTGCGCTTTCCCGAGGTTTTCTCGCCCTTCTCGCAGTGCAAGCACTTGGCCGCCCGGTTGGCTCGCACTTTGTTCCACTCGACGAAGGAGAAGTTCGCGAAGTCTTTCACGTGGCCACAACTTCCGCAGGCAGCGAAGGGGTTCCTGCTCTCGCGCCAGGCCTTCCAATCGACGCGCTCTTTGCGGAGAGTCTTCAGCAGCAGATCGGGCCCTTCGGGTGCTCCTCGTTGGAACAGCCAGAGTGGGAAGGGGCGCAGAATGAGCACGTCCTCACGGCTGCGGACACGGCTCGCCGCCACGGTGCCCAGTGTCTGGTGGACGTTCTTGTCCACGTTCAGGTCGAGCAGGGTGGCATCCAGCGTCTTGCCCTGGCTGCTGTGAGCCGTGATCGCGAAGGACGGAGTCAGCTGAAGCTGCTTTCCTTCAGGACTTTCAGAGCAAGTTTGGTCTACGATCAATCTAAATTCTCATATTCCTGGCCAGCTGTTTTCAAGCTGCTTTCAAGAAGAGCTGCAAGGCACAGTGGACAATGGACTACCTGCAAGTCCTGCCAAATATCTGAAACGGACGGTTCTCCAGGCCAATGCAGCTAAGCGTCGTTTCACCTTCAGGACAGGGTGTTCGCGCCCGTGGTCGAGAAACCATTCTTCTGTTACAGGCCGCAGGGGATAGATGCCGGGCTCGGGCGTGCCGGGGAGCTGCCACTTGACGTCCGGGAATTTGACGTACACCCCTTCGGGCTGCTGCTCGTTTTCGGGCCACACCCAGGAATGCACGTGACCGCAGCGCCCGCGAAGCAGGAACTTGTCGGACCGGTCCACGTGGTCGGTGAGGGCGACGGGCATGCCGATGGCGAGGGGGAGCAGGCCGCAAAGATCTCCCGTATGTCGGTCGTGGTACTGCAGCCATTTTCTTTTGGCCTCCTTGCTGCAGTCCTCGGTTTGAAGAGCTTTGGCCTCCGCGACGTCCTTGGCCACGGACCACCTGAGAGGAGCTCCGGACTCTTTGCTGTAGGCTCTGGCCTTGTCTTTGTTGATCTGGTAGCGAGCGTCGTTGTTGGCCACGATGACCACCGCCTTCCGGAACTTGGCCTCCTGCAGCCGTGGATCTTCGTCGGAGCTGATGACTCTGCGGCGCGACTGCCTCTCCGCTTCCGACAGGGTGCAGCCTTCCACAGGGATGCCGTGCAAGTACTTCCAGTTCTCTTCCGACAGATAGCCATGCCGAAGCTGCTCCACCACCTCGTTCCACCACCCGTCGGAGCACCGCAGAGTTTCCGTCAGCTCGGTGACGCCTTGGACCGCTCCGCGCCAGAAAAGGTCCCGACCGCGCTCGACGAGAGGGTCGGTGCTCTTGTCGACCCCGGTGGCAGACTTCAAGCTGTGGGGAACGTCCGCAATGAAGCCGCCCTCCGGCGGCGGGAACTGGAAGAAGTCGCCCATGAAGATCATGTTGATGCCGCCGAAATCTCTTTCACGTCCCTGGCCGTCCAGCTTGAACTCGTCTTTGCTGCTCTTGTTCTCCCGCTGTCGTTGCTCCATGCGGGCCAAAAGCTTCGCGCTGACCATGCTGATCTCGTCCACGATCACCCCCCGCCGGAAGCGGATGCCCTGAACGAGAGGATTGTCTCCCTCGGTCGGCTGCCCACTCCTGTTGAAGCCGTAGGCCCTGTGTATGTTCTTGCCGCGGATGTCCGCCGCGTTCACTGCTTGGAGCGCCACGACCTCGTACTCGTGGCCCTGGGTGTATTTCAGCAAGTCTTCGAAGAGCTCGCGGAGGAACTGCAGGATGTGGGACTTGCCGACGCCGGGCGGCCCGTGGAGCAACCAGATCAACGGCTCTGAGGTCTTCCGGATGGAATCCTCCGGTCTGATGAGGTTGAGCTCCACCATGACTCTGTCCACGACGAGCTCGAGGAACTCGTGCTGCTTGGCATTCACGGCCCCGCGCACTCGGTCGCTGTGGAGCCAGTCGAGGAGCTTGGCGGCGGTCACGGGCTCCTGAGCCTGCACCTCGGGGCTTCGCTCGTCCCCGCGCGTGGTTCGTCTATCCTTTCCTTTGTCACCTCGGACCCGCGAATCGATGGCGGCTTGCCTCACCCGCTGATGGTCCGTCACGGGCTCCTTGGCGGATAGCTCGCGGAACCTGTTCCTGGCCTCCGAGTCGGGTCCACCTTCATCGTTTCCTTCCAGCCAAATGGCTTGCGACAGCGCGAACATCTGCTTGGTGCGGTCGGCGTGCGTCTGCACCTCGTTGCCCGCGTCGCCAGATCCTCCTCGAACGTGCGTTTCCATGGCCAGCGTGAGGTCGTCCTGCGGGCGCCGCCTCAAGCCTAGAACTTAAAACCAAGCTCAACGGCAATGATCGTAGCAAAAGTGCTTCACTACCTGGGCTTGCAAGGTCCTGGTCGAAGAAGCAGGGCACGTCCTCCAAGTCTTCGTTGTCGCTGTTGGCCTCCAGCTCCGTACCGGGTCGGAGCCCCCGAGGCAGGCAATGGACGAAGCAGAACTGGGCGGCATAGCGCTTCACGGACTCTGTGGGGAAGCCGCGTCGGCCCAGCCAGAGCCGTGCGGCCTGGAGCCAGTCCGTAGCCCCTTGGTCGCGAGCAGACAGGTCTCCGAGGAAGGCCACGAGGTCGTCCTCCGAGGCGTCTCGGCGATCATTCACCCAAGGACGAAAGAGCAGAAGGAGCTTCATGGCCTGGGCGTCCGCGGTTTGGTTGCCGCCCTGCGCACCGAAGAGCACCGGCACATGAGGTCGCTTGCGCGGCACCATGACCCAGTCGTGCTTGAAAGGCTGGGCGAGCTCGGGTTCGCCGAAGGGGATCCACTCCTCGTCGGGGCCAGGCTCCCGAATGCGATAATCGATCCCCGGCGAGCGCTTGGCCTCGAAACGATGCCAGCGCACTTTCTCCTTGCCCGCCTCCGTCAGTTGAGCCTCGTGGCGGAGCGGGTGGTGCTTCCCCCCGTCATCGTCCGACTTGATGCTCCAGGGATGGGTCGCTTTCTTGAACTCGAAGTGCATGGCAAACTCGTACGCCGACAGCTCATGGACGCGCGGATCTCGGCCGCGGGAGCCGTAGAGCGTCCAGAACGGACAGTGCCTCACCGCTCGAGGCTGCTGCTGCTTTCCCCACTTGGGTTCGGTGGTCCAACGCTGCGGCTCTGCAGGCCAAGCTTCCGCATCGGCGGCTGCCTGCAGCAGGCTCAAGCCGTACCACAGCGGAAGGCCTACGACGGGTGCGGTGCGGATGGACTCCGCTTCCACGGGGTCGCCGTGCTTGCTCCGCGTGAGGAGGTTGCTGCATTCCACGGCACCGCGACAAACACCTCGACCGAAGCTGTCTGTGATGAAGCGGTTCTCCACCCGTGAAGCCACGTACCCGGCTGGCTTGCCCTTCCGCTCTTCTGCGAGCTCCTTGTTCCCCTTGTTCCACTCCTTGATCTCGTGGATGGCGATGGGGAGGCGCTTGTTCTGGTAGTCGCAGCCGTAGCCCGCCTGGGCGGCCTGGTTCCGCTGGGCTTCACGAACCAAGGTTCGCACGGCTTGGCTTGCTCCGCGGCAGCTCTCGTCCTGGCATTTGTGGCTGTGGATGTCTTCGTTGATCGGGAAGCGGTAGGGCAGCTGCAGATCGGAATTGCAGCGAAGCGCCGCCAGCAAGGCAGGGTGGGTGCCGTTGAGCTCCGGGTCGTTCACCGGACCCCAGAGGGAGCCGAGCATGCTTTTCTTGCCTTTGATGGGCATGTCCATCTGCTTGGCCAGTCCTTCGCAAACGATCAAGGTCTCCTCGGTCAGCTGGTTGTTGTGCGGGAAGCCGGACTTGCACTTCGTCGGGTCCCGCTTATCGCGGCAATGCGAGAGTGGAAGTCTGGGCCCTTGCGGATCCGTGTCCTTGGGCAAATGAACGTGGTGCTGCTTGTGCTTCTGGAGCTCCTCCACGTCCTCCTCCAAGTGTTTCTGTTTCCAGGCTTTCGCGGAGAGCCGGGCATCGCTTTGATAAGCGGGCCGACTGAGCATGAGGACTGAGCTCCGGTACTCCGGCCATTCCTTTTCCACGGTGTCGCGCTCCTTCTGCCAGGCCGCCGGATTGCAGTACCCGGTGCGCCTCACGTGGGCGTTGTAGGCCTTGTACTTCTCCACCAAATCCATGTAAGCTTCTCTGCCCAGCGCCACGATCTCCGAGAGGGGCGTGTACTGGTGGAGGCACTGCAGGAACACTTGGAAGTGAGCGTGTAGAGCGCCGCTCCTCTGGCATTCGATGGAACCGAAGGCTGCATCCACTCTGCCCAGTACTCCGCCCATGGCCGTGGCATTGCTCCCGAACGCGTCCGTGCAGGGCTTGTCCGACTTGGCGCAGCTCGGACAGTTTGGGCACCAGCGAATCCCGAAGAGATGCCGCAAGACCAACTGCACCAACGTCCAGAAGCCATCAGCACAGGCAAGAGGGTCTCTGGCCAGGATCGCCCTCCGCTCGTCGTAGTCTGGCAGGATTGTGGCCAGCACCTGAGGGTCCAGCTCCATGAAATCCTCGTCCAGCGGCGGTTGGCTCCTTTCCTGACAAGTCGGCTTGCCGCTCTGCTGCAGGGCGGGGTCCGTGTCTCGAGTTCTCGCTAGCCTCAGCATCAGCGTGGAATCCCTCTCCGAGGGCGAAAAGGTCAGGAAGACGGAAGTGCCATAACACACTCTGTACGCGGGGGTCTGCTGCCGCATGAGGTTCCTGGTCTCGTGGGTCCCTGGGATGTTGCGGCACTTGGCGTTGACGTCCTGCGCTATCTTTTTCGCAGTAGCCGATAGTCCCGGCACGTGCTGGACTTTGGAGAAGTCGCCTTGCACGCTCTTCTGGGCGCCGGTGATGTCCACGTACTTCCCGCGCTGCAGATGCTCTCGAAGCTCCGTCGACCCCTGAAGGAACTCCTCGCCTGTGATCTTCTTGCCGCCTTGGGAGTACAAGGAGGTGCTGCCATCCAAGTTCACCATCGTCCGAAAGAGATAGTTCCACAGAACGAAGCCGAAGTTCCAGTCTCGACGGAACTGGGCTTCCACTCGGCGGCCCATGATGGCAGCCCAGTCGTGGATGTCGACGGTCGGGGCAGCGGAATCCTTCTGACGCCTCCGACTGACCGATGGGTTCTTCTTGTTGAGGACGTCTGGACACGCGGTGCCGTGCTTGAAGCAGAAGGCGAAGGCCATGGCGAAGTAGCGGGGCTGGAACTGGTCGACGAGAACGTTCCCCGTGGTCGCCACCAAGGTCTCTGCTTTCCTCTCTGCAATCTTGTCCACTGCCTCCAAACTTGTGAGAGCTGCCATGCCCACGGCCTTCTGGTCCTGTCGGTCGAGGCTGCTGCCCTCCGCCACGATGGCTCGCGGCCGCTGCGCCGAGAAGGTGGCGCCGGCCTGTCTGCAGGATGCACGCTGCTCAATTGACAAGCCGGTTTGCTTGCTCTAAGAGTCTACCTCTGACAAATTCTCGTTATAGTTTCCCTGCCTGATCGATGCTCCTGAGGCCGTCAACCGGCGTGGCGGCTTTCTGTGGCTGGAGCTTCTCCTGCGAGTCGTCCAGCTCGCCGAAGATCTTCACGACTTCGGGCGGCACACCGTCCTCCGGCAGCGAGCTTGCCTTCTCCCTCATTTTCTCTTCTTGGATTTCTTGGAAGGAAGGGTGTCCACAACGGCGCATGTCCAAGATGAGCTGCACCACCACGTGCCGCCGGACTCTTGCCTGGTGAATCAAGTTCTTCAAGTCCGCCTCGGAAGTCTGTCCCGTCTTGTTGGTCTTGAGGATCACCCGGACGACGTCGGAGAGCTCGTTGGGGCCCCGGGGTAAGTCGGAAGGGGTGGTGTCCTGGCCCTCCAGCTTACGAAGCAGGTCCTCCCAAGGCAAAGGAAAGGTAATCGCATTACCGCGGGCGCCCATATGATGGCGCGGCATGTGAGCCGTCTGGTCCAAGGGCGCTCCCTCCGCCCGGTAGCGAGCCTCCATCGTCAAGCAAACGAGGGTCGTGATGTAGGGACTGGCACACAACATTTCCATGACCGTCACGTTGTCCTGGTAAAGCCTTTCGGGGCCGTAACCTGTCCACATGTCATTTGCGAGGCTCGCCGGAGGCAGCTTCTTCCTGCTCAAGCAGTCCAGGCAACCGCGACAAACCGGCACCTCGCAATGCTCGCAGAGAACTCTGGCGCGGGGATGCTCTGGATTCCTTGTGCATCTGTGATCTTCGGGGCAGCAAAGCAAGCGAACGTGCTGTGCTTCCCCTGCCAGTTTGAGGTGCCAATTCTCGAAGTCCTCGGAGTCGGTTAACTTCGTGTTTTCGACCAGATGGTTGTACTTTCCAAGGAACTGGTCCAATCCCAGGAGCTGCTCGATGACCTTCACGGGCTGGCCGAGGAACTTGTTCGTCTGCTCCAGAGGGCGGTGCCACTGGATGTCGCCCCGAGCTTCCGTCTCTGCGATGCGCGTGTAGCTGCAAGCGCACGAGAAGCAGATCAGGGATTCCACGTGGTCCTCAGCAGTCGCCTCTGCGAACTTTTCCAGGGCGATCCGGTCGAGCGAGCTGCCCGCCAGGGGAGCGGCCGAGCGGCACTTGACGCTCAGAGCGGCATTGTAGATGCTGAGCAGATCGTGCTCGTCATGGCCATTCCACAGAAGATTTGCCAGTGGATCAAGGTCGGGGCCATGCTGCTCGTGGAGGTGCTGAAGCAGGTCGTCCTCCGTGCCCGTTCTGGCCGTCCACAAACAGCCGCTGAACGCACAGAAAGCATGGGGCCACGCTTCGCCCGCATCCACTTCTTCCGGCAGGGCAAGAGGTGGGAGTGTGGGATGGTCCCGAAGCCTGGTCGTCGCCAGCTTCGTAATGGCATCCTCCATTTGGCGATGCGGATGGGTGGATGCCGGCGCCACGATCGCCTTGCACACTTCGTCCAGGATGTCGTCGGTGCTGTCGGGAAGCTCGGGCGAAGTGACGGTTTCCACCGGTCTGGTCTTCTTGATCGCCGGCAACGCATCGTCGATATCTTGCGGGGGCAGCTCTTCCGGCAGTCGCCAGTACCTCATCGGCCACGTCTGACCTTGCCAAGCGGGCTCTAGCAGTCCCACGTCTTCGGCCTCCACCAATGCATCGTAATGGTCTTTGCCGTTGTAGAGTAGACGAACCACGGTCAATCCAGCGGAATCTTGAAGATCTTGATGGGTTGCGTCCATCGCGGTGACGGTGGAGCCGTCGAGATGGCGTGTGTGCACTTGTACACGGCATTTCTTCATAAGGGAGAACGCCAAGATAGAGTCGTTGCCAGCCCAGGCCTCTTCCGGTCCTCTTTCCAGGTGCTCCGCCTCTTCCAACCAATTCTCCGCGAAGTCGCCCTGCTCGAACGCATTGGCGGTCAGGAAACTTATCACTTCCTGGCGGAGGGCTGCTCCAAGGTCTGGACGAGGGCGCTTGTCGTCATCTTTCCGGACCAGGCTGTGTGCATGGACCAGCGCGTGGAACAAGCAGTTGCCGTCCGCAACCATTTTCACTACCTGCAAGAAGGTTGTGTCCGGAGCAGCGGTCATCTGCGTGGGAAGGGCAGAACGTCCGAGTGAATAAGTAAACGAGCTTCGCGATCCCTGCAAGATCGACACAGGATTGATGGCCATAGGATTTGCCTCGCTGGTGCTGGAACTGCACATTGCTGTCGCGGCCTGTGCGATTGCTACATCGAGGTGCCGAACATGCAGAGTTCTAGTTGCCAACTCTTGCGGTCGGTGCCCAAGCCTGGCACTCGTCCGCAGAGGCCGTGTTGCCACAAAGAGCCTCGCAGGACACGCCTTCACCATCTGGAAAGGTTACACCGTGCTTCAGTATGTGCTTGCGGCACTTCTTCAGGCACTGGCATGCTGCAGCCGATTCCGCTGTCTGCGACCCATCGTCCACGTACTTATGACCATTGCGTCAGCACGGTTGTCGGGATGCAATCTCGGATGACCTTGGAAGCAATGAAAATCAAATTGAACTGATGCGATCTGGAGAATGGGAACAGAATGGCTCCGAGCCCCGTGCTCGAGAGCAGATACGCCAAGCTGAAGGGAACCTCACAAGCGGCCCAGATGGCTGGGCAGTGAAATGCTTCTACGCGCAGCCAAAATAATAGGCGAGCCCGCCTCGGTGCTGCTGCTGGGCCTGACGTTTTGCGTGTCATTCACGTTGGTCGTTGCCTGTCTCCGTCGCCGTGCCGTGCGGCGATGCCGCTCCGGCCGTGCTGTTGCAGCGCTTGTGTCGCTGCATTCGTGCGAGGAAGCTCTCGCAGTGGCCCTTTCGGCCTGCAGCTGCTCGGAATGAACACTCGGTCACCCGGATGTTGCTGCATCCCGCGCCTCTGCCAGTTGGAAAGCATCTTCGAGTGCGGAATCGTCCTCGGCTGTCCACTGTGTTGGCTTCGGTAGTGTCGGCGCGGGTGCCTGCAGACTGATTGCAAAGTATCTGAGTCTTTCAAGCGTTTGCAAGGGCGGTGCCTTCTTGCATCGGTGCACCCGTTGCTGTCCACTTGGGCGATGGGCCGACCTTCGTGTCCGGGAGGTCGTCGGATGCGTCTTCCATGCCTCGGTCCGGGCACATTGTGTTGATTGCTGTTCGAGGCCCGCAAGCAATCGCCTCGTCGATTTTGATCATTCCGGCCTCGTTAGGTTTCGTGCAGGAGCAATGCTATTTATGGGCTAGCGGTTGCATGCATTGTGTTCTAATGAAGTTCTGGGACGGGGACGGGCGTCTTCAGCGTCAGGGCGCACTGCGTTGCCAGGTATTGCTTCTTGACCGCCTCAAAGTCGAAGCACCATCCCGCCCCCTGTGCGCGGCAAGATCTGGCGATCTGTCTGTCTTCGTCTCTGCCGTTTTGTTCACTCGCTCTCTCTCTCTCTCTCCCCCGGTTTCTCTGCTGTTGGTCCTTGGTTGGAAACAGGAAGACAGGGACTGAGTGCGGGAGAGTCTGTACGCCGTACGCCTTGACTGCTAGCTTGCTTCATGCCACCTGTTCCTCCTCGTCCTCGACGTCGGCCCATCGGCGCCGGTTGCTCGGGTACATTTCGATTTGACCTGCAGGGCCGGCGGAGAAGCTTATGCTGCCATTCCTTCCCTCTTGCTGTCCGAAGCAGCTTCGGCCTAGATTGTCGCTGGAAGCTGCGGAACTTTTGCTTTATTTTGATGCTCTTGAGCACGAATTGGGCTGCGGTGCAGGCGAGTGCTAGTGTGCTTGCTCGCACTGCAGGCACGATGGCAGCGACGTTGGCTTGCAGTTGGTTCCAAGCAATTTTACCGCTCCTTCCATGGCGTCCCGTCTCAATCACTACCACCTAGTTAAATAGGCCGGGGCTGTCTCGAACAAGGCAGCGGTTCTTCTTGTACAGACCGTCCAACTCAAGCCAGCCGATATCCGATGCCGTCCCACGCCTTCCGGCCGGAAAGCCCGCCCGATGCGTTACACTCCCCGCGTGGCAGTGGAGCCCCCAGATCTTGACACTTGGTGTCTATTTTCCTTGCCTCGGATAAGAATGGGCCAGAAAGAATCACCAAGACCCGGGAGTACGATTTGTTACGGATAAGAGTGTGCCAGAAAGAACCCCGTAGAGCAAATTCCCCACTAAACGACGCACTTCAGCAAGAGATATCCGCTCCTAACACCCCAATAAGCGAAACAATTCCGCGAGAGGTTTTGCTTCCAAACGCCCCAATAAGCGAAACAATTCTGCAAGAGGATTTCATTCCGGAAGCCCCAATAAGCGAAACAATTCTGCCAGAGAATTTGGTTCCTAACGCCCCAATAAGCGAAACAATTCTGCAAGACGTTTTCATTCCTGAAGCCCCAATAAGCGAAACAATTCTGCCAGAGAATTTGGTTCCTAACGCCCCAAGAAGCGAAACAATTCTGCAAGAGTTTTTCATTCCAAAAGCTCCAATAAGCGAAGCAATTCTGCCAGAGATTTTCTTTACTAGCGCCCCAATAAGCGAAACAATTCTGCAAGAGGTTTTCCTTCCTAACGCCCCAATAAGCGAAACAATTCTCCAAGAGGTTTTCATTCCCAAAGCCCCAATAAGCGAGGCAATTCTGCCAGACTAACCCTTGAAAACTCCCTGAAAGGCTTGTGCGGACTCGAGGTTTGCGTCTAGATTCTAGATGCAGTCTGGAGGCGGCTCTCGCCTCATCTGACCGCGCCTTGGCTTCGGCAGGGAAATTGATGCAAGCATGACGCAAGCATGACGCAAGCACGCTCTAGACGTGGACATGTTTGATTGCAGCCGAGTTGCGACCACCAGAGCAATGCCTGGGCGAGCACATGTTGAGTTAACATATATGTTGATGATGGCCGTGGACATGCACGTGTTTAATTGCAGCCGAGTCGCTTGCACCAAAAATCAGTCCTTGGCTTGGACATGTTCAGTGAATGCATGCGTGGGAAGTATGAGAGTGTGAAGGTCTTCGAAGGCACCCCCCAGCGTACTTAGTACTGGGATGGCCTTATTTTAGGCGCCTTATAAGAGAATGTCCCGCAGCACACGCTCCCTGCTTCCCCGATGTTTCTGGTCGGATTGAAACATCCTTCGCCCATATGTGTTCACCGATTGGAGATAGATCGGATCCCCGGTAGTAACGCGCACCCGCGAGCGAGTACACGCGTTCCCGTTGACAGGCTCAATGGGAAGCCCCCTTGGCCCTTGGCACTGAGGAAAACAAACCGATCCTCGCGCAAAGCGCGTCCGTGGCACACATCCCAAAAGTATGCCCGCGGCCTACTTTTGGAATGCTCAAGGAAGGCACCTCGGCTCTTTTTAGGTATTTGGAGGCCGCTTCGCTAGTGAACTGGCGCGTACAGCAGTCGCTGTAGTTCAACGCCATTACTAGCTTCCAAAAGACACCTGGCATGCCCCCCTTGGGGTGCGAGCGGAGGGTCCAAAAGCGCATTGTGTGTACGCGCGCGGGTCGGGGAAATCCTGGTCCCCGGGCGGTCGTAGATTGACGGTGGGTGTCAATTTTGCCCGGCTTCAAGACTGCTTAAAGCCCTTTGAAATAACTTCGGAAGCCACTTAGAACGTTTTAAAACCACTCTGAGCCTTTAAAACCTCTCAAAACCTGCAAAAACTTGCAACCAGGCCACCCACAACGCCAAAGTGACAATCTCCAGGCCCCAAAGTGACAATCTCCAGGCCCCAAAGTGACAATCGCCAGGCCCCAGGTGACAATCTCCAGGCCCCAAAGTGACAATCGCCAGGCCCCGAGTGACAATCTCCAGGCCCCAAAGTGACAATCGCCAGGCCCCAGTGACAATCTCCAGGCCCCAAAGTGACAATCGCCAGGCCCCGAGTGACAATCTCCAGGCCCCAAAGGGGTGGCAATCTTAGGGGGTCTAGATTGTCAGAAGGCGGCAATCGTAGGGGGGTACAGATTGCCAACAGGTGGCAATCACAGGGGATCTAGATTGTCAGCAGGTGGCAATCTTAGGGGGGTACAGATTGCCAACAGGTGGCAATCTTAAGGGGGTACAGATTGCCAATAAGTGGCAATCACAGGGGATCTAGATTGTCAGCAGGTGGCAATCTTAGGGGGGTACAGATTGCCAACAGGTGGCAATCTTAAGGGGGTACAGATTGCCAATAGGTGGCAATCGTGGTGGGGGTTGGTGGATAGGGGGCGGATGGCTGTCACACTCCCTTGCTGGCCGGTTGCCCCTTTGGATTGTCAGCAGGTGGCAATCTTCAGGGCTTCAGATTGTCAGCTGGTGGCAATCTGGGTGGAGCTTGGTGGAAAGGGGGCGGATGGCTGTCACACTCCCTTGCTGGCCGGTTGCCCCTTTGGATTGTCAGCAGGTGGCAATCTTCAGGGCTTCAGATTGTCAGCTGGTGGCAATCTGGGTGGAGCTTGGTGGAAAGGGGGCGGATGGCTGTCACACTCCCTTGCTGGCCGTTTGCCCCTTTGGATTGTCAGTAGCTCTGGACCCTCCCGGCGGATGGCTGTCACACTCCCTTGCCAGATTGACAGCAGGTGTCAATCGTGAGAGGTCCGGTGGGGGAAGGGGCCGGTTGTTGGCTTCTTGTTTCAAGGATGTTGAGCACGACAACCAGGACTAACAAAAGGGGGCTTTTTTTTTCTGCACTGGTTCTTGGCTTCTTGTTTTAAGGATGTTGAGCACGACAACTAGGACTAACAAAATGGGGCTTTTTTTCTGCACTGGTTCTTGGCTTCTTGTTTCAAGGATGTTGAGCACGACAACCAGGACTAACAAAATGGGCTTTTTTTTTCTGCACTGGTTCTTGGCTTTTTGTTTTAAGGATGTTGAGCACGACAACGAGGACTAACAAAATGGGGCTTTTTTTCTGCACTGGTTCTTGGCTTCTTGTTTTAAGAATGTTGAGCACGACAACTAGGACTAACACAATGGGGCTTTTTTTTTCTGCACTGGTTCTTGACTTCTTGTTTCAAGGATGTTGAGCACAACAACAAGGGTTAACAAAATGGTGTGTTTTTGTTCTGCACTGTTTGCTGGCATCTTGGTGCTTCCCAACGGTGTGGCAAATACAATTTCTATTTATCCTGCTCTGTGCTTGCCCCAGGAGGCTGTTTGTGGCTGGTTGTCAGCTGAAGAAAATCTTTTTTTAGTGGCCTCCAGGCGAAATGGCTCACAAAGCTTGCCCCAGGAGGCTGTTTCTGGCTGGTTGTCAGCTGAAGAAAATCTTTTTTTAGTGGCCTCCAGGCGAAATGGCTCACAAAGCTTGCCCCAGGAGGCTGTTTGTGGCTGGTTGTCAGCTGAAGAAAATCTTTTTTTGTTGGCCTGCAGGCGAAATGGCTCGCAAAGCTTGCGCCAGGAGGCCGTTTTGTGGCTGGTTGTCAGCTGAAGAACATTTTTTTTTATTGGCCTCCGGCGACATGGCTCGCAAAGCTTGCCCCAGGAGGCTGTTTTGTGGCTGGTTGTCAGCTGAAGAACATCTTTTTTTATTGGCCTGCAGGCGAAATGGCTCAAAAAGCTTGCCCAGGAGGCTGTTTGTGGCTGGTTGTCAGCCGAAGAAAATCTTGTTTCGTTGGCCTCCAGGCGAAATGGCTCACAAAGCTTGTTTCAGGAGGCTGTTTGTGGCTAGTTGTCAGCTGAAAAAGATCTTTTTTTGTTGGCCTCCAAGCGAAATGGCTCGCAAAGCTTGCCCCAGGAGGCTGTTGGTGGCTGGTTGTCAGCTGAAGAAAATCTTTTTTTGCTGGCCTCCAGGCAAAATGGCTCACAAAGCTTGCCATCTGATGTCCTCCAGTGCCTTGACAGGGCCATATTACCTCAATTTACTGAAACCTTTTGTCGGGGGTCCATCCTCCAATTTACTTAAATTCTCCTACTGGGTTGTGCCAACTTCCGGGCCTTCGTGGAGAGGATTTCGGGCTTTCGTAGGAGAATTTCGTGCTTTCTGCTTCCATTCTACTGTCAAACCAACAAACTACGCTGTCGCATCTTGGCGCCTGCGCCTTCTAAATTTAGGGTTTAGGGTTTAGGGTTTAGGGTTTAGGGTTTAGGGTTTAGGGTTTAGGGTTTAGGGTTTAGGGTTTAGGGTTTAGGGTTTAGGGTTTAGGGTTTAGGGTTTAGGGGTTTAGGGTTTATAGAAATTCGACAGCGTAGTTGCTGGCGCCCTGAGCAATTCCGCTTTTTAGCACTTTGAAGCAATTTCTCTTTCCTAGGGGTCGCCCCTAGCTTTAAAAAGTCGCCCCTAGCTTTAAAAGCGTGTTTTTTCTTTTCCACGCTACCAAATTGGTGTTTTTGATTTTCCAGACCTTTCCAAGCCCCCAACTGGTGCTTGTTAACCTTTTCTCCCAACCCCTTCCAAGCCCCCAACTCAATTTTTGGACTTGCATTTTTTGGACTTGTACACTTCCCGGTCTTTTCCTGAAGGGGTCACCCCTAGCTTTCCAGAGGTCGCCCTAGCTTTAAAAACGTGTTTTTTCTTCTCCCAGCTACCGAATTGGTGTTTCGAATTTGTCCAGACCCCTCCAAGCCTTCAATAGATGCTTTTTTAACCTTTCCGGAACTCTTTTTTTGCTTTTTCCAGGTCCAGACCCTTCCCAAGCCCCCACATCAAGTTTTTTGGACTTTTTCATTTCCCGATCTCTTCCTGCCCTCTGCCCTGCCTTTTCCTGCCTCTTTCCGGCCTCTGTTTTGCCTCTTCCTGGCCTCTTGCTAGCCTCTTCCCTATATCTTCCCGGCCTCTTCCCGCCCTCTTCCTGACCTCTTCCGACCTCTTCCCGGCCTCTTCCTGATCTCTTCTTGGCCTCTGATTGGCCACTTCCCGTCTCTTCTGGCCTCTTCCGGCCTCTTCCCGACTTCTTCTTGGCCTCTTCCTGGCTTCTTCCGACGTCCCTGGTCTCTCCCGACGTCTTCCCTGCCTCTTCCTGGCTTCTTCCTTGCCTTTTCTTCTTGACCTCTTCCTTGCCTCTTCTTTCTATCCTCTTCCGGCTTCTTCCCGCCCTCTTCCCGGTCTCTTCCTGACCTCTGCCCGGCCTTTTCCCGGCTTCTTCCTAGCTTCTGCCCGGCCTCTTCCTGGCCTCTTCCCGGCCTCTTCCCGGCCTCTTCCTGGCCACTTCCTTGCCTTTTCTGCGTGACCTCTTCCTTGCCTCTTCTTCCTATCCTCTTCCCGACCTCTTCCCTGTCTCTTCCTCACCTCTGCCCGGCCTTTTCCAGGCTTCTTCCCGGCTTCTGCCCGGCCTCTTCCTGGCCTCTTCCCGGATTCTTCCCGGCCTCTTCCCGGCCTCTTCCCGGCCTCTTCCTGACCTCTTCCGACCTCTTCCAGATTGCCAATAGGTGGCAATCGTGGTGGGGGTTGGTGGATAGGGGGCGGATGGCTGTCACACTCCCTTGCTGGCCGGTTGCCCCTTTGGATTGTCAGCAGGTGGCAATCTTCAGGGCTTCAGATTGTCAGCTGGTGGCAATCTGGGTGGAGCTTGGTGGAAAGGGGGCGGATGGCTGTCACACTCCCTTGCTGGCCGGTTGCCCCTTTTGATTGTCAGCAGGTGGCAATCTTCAGGGCTTCAGATTGTCAGCTGGTGGCAATCTGGGCGGAGCTTGGTGGAAAGGGGGCGGATGGCTGTCACACTCCCTTGCTGGCCGTTTGCCCCTTTGGATTGTCAGTAGCTCTGGACCCTCCCGGCGGATGGCTGTCACACTCCCTTGCCAGATTGACAGCAGGTGTCCATCGTGAGAGGTCCGGTGGGGGAAGGGGCCGGTTGTTGGCTTCTTGTTTCAAGGATGTTGAGCACGACAACCAGGACTAACAAAATGGGGCGTTTTTTTTCTGCACTGGTTCTTGGCTTCTTGTTTTAAGGATGTTGAGCACGACAACTAGGACTAACAAAATGGGGCTTTTTTTCTGCACTGGTTCTTGGCTTCTTGTTTCAAGGATGTTGAGCACGACAACCAGGACTAACAAAATGGGGCTTTTTTTTTCTGCACTGGTTCTTGGCTTCTTGTTTTAAGGATGTTGAGCACGACAACTAGGAATAACAAAATGGGGCTTTTTTTCTGCACTGGTTCTTGGCTTCTTGTTTTAAGAATGTTGAGCACGACAACTAGGACTAACACAATGGGGCTTTTTTTCTGCACTGGTTCTTGACTTCTTGTTTCAAGGATGTTGAGAACAACAACAAGGGTTAACAAAATGGTGTGTTTTTGTTCTGCACTGTTTGCTGGCATCTTGGTGCTTCCCAACGGTGTGGCAAATACAATTTCTATTTATCCTGCTCTGTGCTTACCCCAGGAGGCTGTTTGTGGCTGGTTGTCAGCTGAAGAAAATCTTTTTTTAGTGGCCTCCAGGCGAAATGGCTCACAAAGCTTGTTTCAGGAGGCTGTTTGTGGCTAGTTGTCAGCTGAAAAAGATCTTTTTTTGTTGGCCTCCAAGCGAAATGGCTCGCAAAGCTTGCCCCAGGAGGCTGTTGGTGGCTGGTTGTCAGCTGAAGAAAATCTTTTTTTGCTGGCCTCCAGGAAAAATGGCTCACAAAGCTTGCCATCTGATGTCCTCCAGTGCCTTGACAGGGCCATATTACCTCAATTTACTTAAACCTTTTGTCGGGGGTCCATCCTCCAATTTACTTAAATTCTCCTACTGGGTTGTGCCAACTTCCGGGCCTTCGTGGAGAGGATTTCGGGCTTTCGTAGTAGAATTTCGTGCTTTCTGCTTCCATTCTACTGTCAAACCAACAAACTACGCTGTCGCATCTTGGCGCCTGCGCCTTCTAAATTTAGGGTTTAGGGTTTATAGAAATTGTATAGGGTTTAGGTCCGAGGTTTTGGCCGGGTTTTGGCGGGTTTTGGCGGGTTTTGTGCGGGTTTCTTTTTTTGGTTTTGCTTCGAAATAGAGGCTTTTTCCAACATTTGGCAGCCTGCCCCCTGCCCCCTGCGCCTGCCCCCTGCCCCCTGTCTTGCCCCCTGCCCCCCTGCCCGCCCTCTGTGCTGCCCTGTACCCCCTGCCCTGCCCTGCCCTGCTGCCCTGGTGCCTGGATTTGGGGCCTGGGCCTGGATTTGGGACTGGGACCAGGCCGTCTGGAGCCTGGATTTGGGGTCTGGAGCTTTGGGGCTGGTGCCTGGAGCCTGGGTTTGGGGCCTGGGCTTGTAAGCCTGCTCTGGGGCTTTCGGATTGACTGCTGCCAAAGCGCTCAGGATCCAGCTGTCACGGTAGGTTGTTGTCGACCTCCTGGAGCATGCACGTGAAATATAATTTCGCAGGAAGATAGGATTTCTCAGCTGTGCGCCTGGTGACATTCTACCATTGCAAGCCCGCCAATCCCATTTGAGCACTCACGAAGCATCTGCGGTAAGCAGACATGAATATGTGTCTTTTCAAGCATGAGATCTGTGCGTTTGACATGACATGGTCTGTGAGGTCATGTCTAGCAGCACAAGACATTTCTCATGAGGCATGCATGAACTCGGGTCGCTCATACATTTTGGTTTTGCCACTTCTGGACTGTGCTGGTGCGGCTAGTAGCAGCAACGCACGGCGCTGGTGCCATGGATGCAACCGACACACTTGTGTTGGGACTTTGCAGCTGCTAGCTGCTGCCACTTTCCTTTCATATTGATCGAATTGAGTATGTCGGGTGTTGCCGGAGGGATGCTTCCAGTTCAGCGCGGGAGAGCAAAGTCGGTCCCTGCTTCAGGGAGTCCAAGTAGAGGAACTGGTCGTCTCCTGTATGCTTGAGAGCAACCCAGTGCCGGCCTTCGTGGTTTTGTATAGCGCCCAGGCATACGCGCAGATCCTGACTGCACAGGGCTCGCCTGTCTGACATCTCCCAGCAGAGACGGTCGAAGGCTTGCATGGCCTTGGTCCGCACGGCCATCAGGAGCACTTCAATGGAATAGTCGCCTCCAGGACCCAGGTGCAGGCTTGGGTCATCTGCGAGTTCCCAATTCTCCTCTAGGAACGTTGCTGCTGCCGCTTCGAGGTCGACGACATTGAAGTGGCAAGCGCCCAAGGCATTGTTGAGCGCATGGATGCCGCACCTGAGCTCCTCCTGCCTCTCGAAATAGCAGGCGACTCCCTCGAGCTGCTGTACTCCTTCTGGTTGCTGCTCTCCATTTTGTTCTGGACTGCTTCCATGCTTCGCAGCTGTTGACTCACCTGCCCCACGCTTCCCGCTGATGCTGCTGCTGTCTGCCCCTGCTTTGGCTTTGCTGTGGACTTTGCCTTTGGCGGTTGCCGTGCGCTTGGCTTTGGCCTTGGCTGCAGCCTTGGCCTTGGTTTCTGCGTTCCTGCCTCTGGTTCTGCGGTGGGCTTTGGCTGTGCAATGCTTCTGGTGTTGCTTGATGTCGGCCTTGTTGTCAGTGACTTCCTTGCCACATTGCGGACAGCACCAAGGCAGCGCCGACTCTTCCAAGCCCTTCTTCATCGCGGCCCAATCTGGGGCGCCCATCTGGGCCAGGCGGGCCTTGTAGAAATCCTTGCTGTCAGTGGGCCTGAAGAGTTGGTTCCACAACGGAGATCCCTCTCTTTCGGCCTGCTGGAGTTTCAATGTGGTCAGTGCCCAGTCGGCGTGCTCGTTAAAGCAAAGCGCCTGGGGGTTGAAGAGCTCCAAGGTGCAGAGGGATTGTCTTGGGCATCGGCTCAGAGCCACATAAGCCTGACCTGGCTGTTTGCATGTTGCATCCAGGCGCGCGTGGGCGCCGTCGTGCAAGGTGGCCGCTTGGCTTTTGTGGATGGTGGTGGCCTTGGCGAGGACGAGCGGGAACTGCAGCCTGGATGCTTTCTTGCCATCTTTGTCGCAAAAGGTTACCGACATGCGGGAAATCGCAACGTGGTCGCACTGATTCTCTGCCAGCCACTTGGCGCCGGCGTTCTTCTCGAAGGTGACCCAGACGTTGTCGACCTCGCCAGTTTCCTCGTCCGCTTCAATCTCCTCGACGAAGCCACAGGCCCCGTTGACCAAGCCGTCCTGTACGTCCAGGTTGCGTTTGAGCATGACACGGACGCCGACCGCAAGCTGAAGCAGCGCCGCCAATCCTCCGGTGTTCTCCTCTTCGGCCCACGCTGCGTCCGCGGATAGTGGCGCCCCGGTGCTGAGGCTGGTATCCACGGCAGGGCACTCGTACAGACGAGTCTTGGTCCTGTGGATGTGGTCTTCCATGTACTGCCGGTTGCTTTGCCTGACCGCCTGGCGGGTGGGATACAGGTGCACTGCCTTGGGAGCAGGCTGCTTGCCGCCCTTCTTCGTCACCACCATGCCACACAGCTCCTGGATGTCCTCCTCCGTCCGCTTCCCTATCCGCACGCGGGCCAGGAGTGCTGCCCACCTCGGGTCCTTCGCCGCTCGTTGGTTGCCCTCGAGCTCGCACAGCTCAAACATGTTCCACAGGTAGCTGTGGAAGGACGGGAGGCCTCCGGGTGGTGGCAGCTGAAAGAGGTCGCCGGACAAGACCACATGCACGCCTCCAAAGCAAACCTGCGGCATATCTCTCGCCAGACGGAGATGCTGGTCGAGACGTTCCAGCAGCCAGGAAGAAAGGAAACTCATTTCGTCGATGAAGAGCACCGAAACCAGTTTCCAGATGCTCTGCAGGCTTGCCAGCTGCGGACCGCTTGGAAGCGGCAGGTCGCAAGCCTTGCCGTAGCTTCTATTGACCACCGGCAGCAAGGCGCAGGCGTGGAGTGTGATGCCATTCAGGTTCCAGGCCGCCACCCCAGTCGGCGCTGCGATGATGGTGCCTGTGTCGCCCTGTCTGAGCATGTGGGCTGCGGCGCGCACCACCACGGACTTGCCCGAGCCGCCCGGCCCATGCAGTAGCATGCGAAGGCGCTCGCTGTTGTTGGTGTCCTTGGTGTTGGGCCGGTTCAGGGCATACTGTATGATGTACTCCATGGCTCGGCGCTGGTGCCGCGTCTCCGGGCTTGGGCTTTCGGTCGTGAGCATCTCGAATGCCTCCTCACCGCCGTCCACCGGCGCGAAGGCGTCGCCGGCAGCGCCTGTCGGCACGTGGTCTGGTGCCAGAAAGTCGATGTCGTCCCCGTGCCGCTCCTTTAAGGCTTCCATGATCTTAAGGGAGTCCTCGTAGTTGTCCTGGGCAACCTTGCTATTGGCCCATCCGTCCCGCGCGTGAGCCGGATGCATTTTGGCCTTCATGTACATGGCCGCCTGGACGGCCTGCATCTTTCGGGCGGCATTGACGGTACCGTCCATCTGCGGGAAGCATTTGGACCGGAGGAAGTCCGGATGCCCGTCCATATCGCGAGCAATGCGCTGGAAGGCTGCTGCGTGGCTACCGCCGTCCTCGTTGCGTAGCCAGTCTCCGGGCTTCGACCAGACAACATGCAGCAGGAGCTTGGAGAAGTAGAAAGCTTCCGGTTCAAGGTCAGGACTGAAGTTTTGGTAAGCGACGATGGCTGGTCGCTTTCGGGCGACCGGACATTCCACCCCGACGAATTTGAAGCCCGCGCAGAAGTCCAGGAAGATCATGTCCGCGAATTTGCACCATGTGGTTCTGCCACCTTCCACCGGCAGCTCCACCTCCTGCTCCCGAAAGCCAGCTGCATCTCCCTGTACCGCTTCTGTGCCACGGGCATGTACTGGTCCCGGTCCAGCTTGTCGCGGCGGTATTTTTCTGGGGCGTGCAAGGCTGCGCTCTCCTGGTTCTTGGGCACCGACAGGGTCCAGGTTTCGGGAGGGCCCACCTGTATCCACTCGTTGTCCCTCGAAAACTCGACCACAGAATAGCCCAGTAGCAGGTGGCAGGCTTCGAAGGTGGACGTAGTTCGGCCCTGCAGTGCGGCGTGGGCGGCTTTGTAGACCTGCTGGTTGTTGAGGCCGGCGTCGTTGGTGCTGCTCTGGGCGAGGTTGGCAACGATCTTCTCCACCCTCCGCTGCGCCTCCCGGTCCTGCTCCGACTTCATGGCATAGCCGAGGATGTATCGGCTAGCACTGGTGAGCTCGCAGATGACTTGGAGGTCCATGCTAGCCCGCCAGCGTCGCAGGATCTTTATATTGTACTGTCCCATCATGGTGTCGGACTGGGCACGCCTCACCGCCAAGCTGCTTTTCCAGCGGCTGTTTGCGTACTTCTCCTGGGAGGTGCGGCGCCTGGTCTTCTCCTCGGGCGGGTGGGGAAAGCCGAAGCGGCAAGCGCCGTGCGTCTTGATACCGCAATACTTGGTGTGCTTGTGCACCAGCAGCTCGGCCAGCTTCGCGTTCACTTCTAGATCCCTGGGCCGGACTTTCGTCGATTGCCTCCACGTAAACGCCGATTTGGTGCAGATATGCTTGTCGCACAAGTCCTCAGCGCAGGTTGGCATGAAGGTCTCCATGGCTTCTTCGTCTGACCAGTCGGGCTTGGCTTCCGCTTCGGGCGCTTTCTCCTGTTCCTTGCGTTCCTTGCTGGTCTCTATCTCCACCGTCCACAGGAGGATGTGAGCATGCGGGTAGCCCCTCTTTTGCCACTCGATGCGGATGATGTAGTCGAGCACTCTGAAGGGCGGCCGGTCCTTGAAGACTCGGCGGTGTCTGCCCGCCGCATCCGTAGCTGGTGCCTGAACAAAGTCGTCCTCCTCTCCAGGCGTTCCTCTGGCAGGCTCGTCCTCCACATCCACGTCTTCGTCAAGGTGACTCTTGGTTTCGCGCTCGGCAGAGAGCCAATACATCAGCTGAGTCACCTGGTGCATGAATTGTCTCGCCACAACTGCCGGGTGCTGATTGCAGAGCTGGTTCGGTGACAAACCGTCCCAGGTGAAGTCTTCGTCGGCCTGGTAGCAGTGCAAGATTTGTGCGGCTTGGTATTCGGTCTCTTTCGGCGGACTTTCTGGTCGCAGGCGCAGCAGCCGTGCCATGATGACGGCGAGGAGGATGTCGGGCTGCCGGGCGTGGCAGGTGAGGGTCATGAAGAAGTTGGGTGTGCCAAGCTGCTCGTACATGTTGATTGCGACGCCTCTCTTGGCATACACATACGAGCTTGTTCCAGGGATGTCCCGGAGGGCCGCGAAGACCTGCCCCTTGCCGCCCCGGTGCCTGTTGCTTTTGCTGGAAACCTGCTGGCCGCCGATCCTGACGTTCACGTTGCCCGAAAGACGCTTCTTGAGGTGCATTTCCAATAGCCACATGATATACCCAGCGGACGCCTCGAAGCGCGGATCGGGGCCCAGCAGCCGCTTGCGGGCGTATTGGGAGAAGCTGCCGTACTCTTCCTTCCATCCGCCTTCACCGGTGGGAAAGAGGTGCGGGAAGAACTTGACGTCCATGTCGTCGCTGAGCTCTGCGATGCGCCGGGTCCTTTGCAGATCTTGTGTTTCGGCTCTGGGAGCTCTGAACTCTTTGGGGATCATGTACGTCATCTCCAAATCTTCTTCCTGCGCTTCCTCATCTTCGGAGTGCAATGCTTCCGCCGCCGAGGCCGGGGAGTGTGAGCCACCGGACTCCCCCGTTTGGCGCCCTCGGCAGGCTTCGGGGTCTGCACGCACCGCTGCAGTTGTGGATGGAAGCCCCCTGTTAGCTAGGATCGTGGCCATTCTTGCCAAGGCCTCGTCCACGGCAGCGCTTTCCCGATACAGGCGGTGGTGGGCCTTGAGCTCCTGCAGACCTGCAAACAAGCTGTCCAGGCGCGCTGGCGAAGTGGTCGCGCCGTGGATGCCCTCCACCGAGACTGTGCCGTCATCCTCGATCGTTGCTCCCTCCAAAACGTTGCAGATGCATGGTTCGTCCATCAGCACTGCATACATGCGGCCCCACTGTGCGCTCGGGCCGCCTGCGGGAAGCTTGTCGAGCAGGACTTGGGAAATCCGGGCCATGGCGAGAAGGTGCTGCTCGATGGGCTGCAGGCACTGGAGCGCCTCGGGGATTGCCGGCGGAGGCGGCAAGATGATCTTGGTGGTCTTTTCTCGGCAATTCTTGCAGAGCATCCTGCCTGTCTCCTTTGCTGGTCTGCAGTGTTTGCCGGTTGTGAAGGTGCGGCACGACTCGCACACCCTGGACAGGCCAAAGCGGCCCCAGCTCCGTGTGAATGCCAGGTAGTTGGCCTCCACCTTTTCCGACGTCAGCACATCTTCGTCTGGGAATGGGTAGCCCTGCTGCTGTACCTCCGTGGCAATTGGCTTGGGCCCGCGACTGCCCACTCCTTCATCAGCGCGTTCAGCTTGAAGTTCGCGCCTCCGTGCTCGACGACTGTCCTCCGCGGGCTTGGGCCCACGAGCACCCACTCCTTCAGCTTCATCAGCGCGTTCAGCTTGAAGTTCGCGCCTCCGTGCTCGACGACTGTCCTCCGCGGGCTTGGGCCCACGAGCACCCACCCCTTCAGCTTCATCAGCACGTTCAGCTTGAAGTTCGCGCCTCTGTGCTCGATAGCTGTTCTCCGCGGGCTTGGGCCCACGAGCACCCACTCCTTCATCAGCACGTTCAGCTTGAATTTCGCGCCTCTGTGCTCGATAGCTGTCTTCCCTAGGCTTGGGTCCACGGCTTCCGGCCCCCTTCGCACAGCGCTGTTGCTGCCGAGCTGTTTTCTTGGCCCTCTCCTCTGCTTCACGCTCCTCCTTTTCTGCTTTGCGGCACTGCGGATCACTGCACCACCCTCGTCCTCGGCCGCTTCTGGTTCCCACGCCACACCGCTGACACACCTCAGTACTGCACGGTCGGTGTGACGAAGACGACAGGCTGGCGTTTGCTGGGATCTCCGGCCTTTAGCGTGCTGGAGGCGGAGGTGTTGCCGCAAAGGGCCTGCGCGCGCACCAGAGCAGCTACGCCACGCTGCTCTGGCGTTTGCTTCGCAGGGAGAATTCCGCGCCTAGCTTGACTTGTCATGAGGCACCTTGGGCCCCGGCGTGTTGCAATCTGTTTCGCTGCTTGTTGCTCAGCGTCCACGAGGTGCCAATGAAAGGACCTCTGGATGGGAAACTGAAGAGGCTTGTGTTCAGTGCGTGGCAGGTGCTGGAGCCGTTGATACTTGAGCTAGCGACGGGAGACCATGTACGCCAGGCTGAAGGGGACCTCAGGCAGGTTTCGATGTTTGATCGCTGGACGGCCGGTGTGGTACATGCCTTTCAGCAGCCACTATCTCCCGAGTTTGGGGCATCTGCGTGCTCGGGGGGCGGACCTTCCAGCAAGTACGTGCCCGTGATGTAAAGAGGCGCAGGGCTTCTTGAGGCTTGGGCCAGGAAGGAAGGCAGTGGCCTTGTTCTGCTCTGAACTTGGCGTGTCTCGCAGCCTGCTTCAAGTTCTCGTAAATGGGCACATGAAACGCTGACGAAGGTGTTCTTACCTGAGAGCAGCGCCTGTAACCACACAGAAGCTTTTGCAGGAGTCTTGTGGGTTTGCCCGAGGAATAGGAAGAGCCTGATGATGTGCAGGGACAGGCTGGTGGCGAGGCTCAAGCTGTCGGGCGCTGAGTTGCAGGCACCACGCCCTGTCCAGGTGCAGTCCCCTAGGGCGTTCCTGTCAAGATGGAGCTGCTGTAATTGCCCGCTCCTTGCATAGGACGGGCTCCGGGCCTCCTGCGACAGTGCCCTTTCTGCCTGCAGTGAACAGCTGGCATCTTGCTGACGACTGCTCTTTACAAGACAAGACTGGCACCAAGCCTCATCTTGCCGGCATTGCGGGTCGCTGCACCAGCCCTGTCCTCGGCCGCTGCGCGCCCCCACTCCGCAACGCTGACAGCGTGCCATGGTCGCGAAATGCGAAGCTAAAGATCTGTGCAACAAAAGCTGAGCCTCAACGCCTGCCATGAATCGAAAGCTTAATCACCGAGTTCAACAGGCAGTGGCAGGATTGCTGACTTCATGAGCTGTGCCACCATGGTCTCTGTCGCGCAAGTGGCAAATGCCTTCATCTTTTTTTTCTTCTTCTGCTGTGGCTGCCAGCCGCGATGCTCCGTCACGGCCGGTGCACGGCATAGGTTGATTGAATGAAACAAAAGACTCTTTTCTAGCTCTGCGCTGTCAGCATGTCCCACATGTCATGGGAAATGACCACGGTGACCAGTTGCCCGTCTAACGCCGTGCACACTGCTTGGTTGCGGCTCCGCAGACGGCCTTGGGCTGCAGCTGCTAGGGCAGCGGATGTAGCAATCTCTTTCATTTCCGGGTTTGACATGCCGGTGATTCGTAGCAGCTCCCCGCCGGCCACCGTGGTGAACACTGCGTCAACAGCATTTTGCGGGACAGGCGTCAAGCTGCAGGTGACGACCAAGGGTGAGGGCACTTCACGGACGTAGACCTCGCCGGCGGGATAACTTATCCAAGCATCATGGTCCAGCTCTTCAGCTTCGAACACAGCAACCTGGGCATCTGCTGGATGCCATCGGACGAATCGGCACTGCAGCCTCTCCACGGGATCGGTGGAAAAGAAGAGCAGATGACATCGAGGAGCTGCTTCAGTGGTAAAGGCCGCGCCGTCCGAGTCAATCAATGACCACGAGCCAGGACCGCCTTCCAAACACCGGCTCCACTCCAGACGGCTGCCGTCCATCTTGTGGGTGCTCTGAAGGAAAGGAAATGCAAACTTTGAAGCTGCAAGATACTGCTGCGGAACACAGGATGCAATGCTCAAGTAGCATTTGCAATACTGGAAGCTACATGCTTCGACCTCCACACCTAGAAATATTCGTGAACGATGCTCGGGCCGAGCTTGTTTTCACACCTGCGGCTGTTGCCTTCCTTGTGAAACATCCCCAGCTGTATTTCGGCTGAAATACGGTATGTCTCTACCTGGAACAAAGAGGGCGCTTGCCAAATGGATTTCCTTCATAAAATGGACGGGAATAAAGATTGCCAGGTGGTTCGCGGGCTCCCAAGCCGGTTTCCTTCATAAACTGGACGGTGGTGAGGATTGTCAAGTGATTCGCAAGCTCTCCAAACCGATTTCCTTCGTAAAATGGACGAGGATAGAGATTGTCAGGTGGTGGGCGGGCTTTTCAACTGGACTCCGGAGGTCCTCGCGTAGTTGTACCTTGGCATTGGAAGGTAATCAACGTAAACATAAAGCAAATATGGCTTTGTCTAGTTGCTGTCAAGATGCGACCAAAGCTGTACCTTGGCTGCGGACATGTACATGAAGTCTGATTGCAGCCAAATTGCATTCCAAGGTGGTATACCTTGGCTGTGACGTGATGAATCAATGCATGTGCGGGAAAGTATGATGGTATGATGAAGCGTGAAGGTCTTTGAAGGCACCCCTTACCAGTGATATAGGAGGCTCATCTTGCATCTGCAGGGGCTCTCATCGCGGATGTATCTTCCTTAGGTCTTGGCTGGCAGCTTGGTTTGGAGCGGACCTGACGTACGACATGGAAGGGAAACTGCGAGCTTGCATGCGTGCAATTGCAGCTTAGTGGCCGTTTCTCATTGCCGTCCCTCTGGTAGTGCCTTGGCAGCGGCACAAAAAGGGCGGGATGCCAAGCTGTACCTTGGCTTCGGCAGGGAAAGCGCAAGCATGGCACAAGCCTGACGCAAGCACCCCCAGATATTGACACTATTTTCCTTGCCTCGGATAAGAATGTGCCAGAAAGAATCACCAAGACCCGGGAGTACGATTTGTTACGGATAAGAGTGTGCCAGAAAGAGCCCCGTAGAGAAAATTCCCCACTAGACGAAGCAATTCAGCAAGAGATATTCACTCCTGCAGCCCCAATAAGCGAAACAATTCTGCCAGAGAATTTGGTTCCTAACGCCCCAATAAGCGAAACAATTCTGCAAGAGATTTTCCTTCCTAACGCCCCAATAAGCGAAACAATTCTACAAGAGGATTTCATTCCTGAAGCCCCAATAAGCGAAGCAATTCTGCCAGAGATTTTCCGTCTAACGCCCCAATAAGCGAAACAATTCTGCAAGAGGTTTTCCTTCCTAACGCCCCAATAAGCGAAACAATTCTACAAGAGATATCCACTCCTGAAGCCTCAATAAGCGAAACAATTCTGCCAGAGCCCCAATAAGCGAAACAATTCTGCAAGAGATTCTCCGTCTAACACCCCAATAAGCGAAACAATTCTGCAAGAGGATTTCATTCCTGAAGCCCCAATAAGCGAAGCAATTCTGCCAGAGATTTTCCGTCTAACGCCCCAATAAGCGAAACAATTCTGCAAGAGATCTTCATTCCTAAAGCCCCAAGAAGCGAAGTAATTCTGCCAGAGGTTTTCCTTCCAAACGCCCCAATAAGCGAAACAACTCTGCAAGCAAAGTCTCATTCACAACCCTTAAAACTCCTTGAAAGGCCAGGCGGCTCTCGCCTCATCTGACGGCGCTGATTGTACCTTGGCTTCGGCAAAGAAATCGATGCAAGCATCACGCAAGCATGACGCAAGCACACTCTAGACGTGGACATGCTTGTTTGCAGCCGAGTTGCGACCAGAGCAATACCTTGGCGGGCACATGTTGAGTTAACGTATATGTTGATCATGGGGAGTGTGAAGATCCTTGAAGGCACCCCCCGGATGGATGATTCATGGTGAATCCGGGATAGCCTTGTTTCAGAATGCCTTGTCAGAGAGTGTCCCTCAGTACACGCTCCTACTTCCGTAGCCCGTGCCGGATAAGAATGGCAGAGAGGCTTCACCTGTGCTGGGTTCGCCGACTTCGGAGGAGTCGACAGCCCGGTAGTAACGCGCACTCGCCATGCGAGTACACGCGTTCCCTTTAACAGGTTGGACGGAAGATCCCGGCCCGTGGCACTGAGGAACGAATCCTCGCGCAAAGCGCGGCCGTGGCACGCACCCCGAAAGTATGGCCGCAGCCTTTCGGAAATGCTCGGGAAAGCATCCTCGGCCTTTTTAGGTATGTGGAGGCCGCTTCGCTAGTCAATTGGCGCGTACAGCAGTCGCTGTAGTTCAACGCCATTACTAGCTTCCACAAGGACAGCAAGGATGCCCCCTTAGGGGGCGAGCGGAGCGTCCAGAAACGCACTGTGTGTACGGGGGGGGCCGGGGGGCCCAGATTGTCACTTTTGTCGGCGTTCACAAATTGGGAAAAGGACAAGACAGACTCGCGTGACAATCTGGAGGGCCGGCCCGTGTGTATATTTAGTCGCGCTTGTCCTTTTCGGAAAAGGACAAGCAGCTCTAAATCCAGGATTTTGTGCATTTAGTCGCGCTTGTCCTTTTCGGAAAAGGACAAGCAGGTCTAAATCCAGGATTTTGAAGATTTAGTCGCGCTTGTCCTTTTCGGAAAAGGACAAGCAGCTCTAAATCCAGGATTTTGTGCATTTAGTCGCGCTTGTCCTTTTCGGAAAAGGACAACCAGCTCTAAATTCGAGATTTTCTATTTCTTGCTTCCGGAAATTTGGAAAATTGCTGGTGATTTTCAAGTGACAAATTCTGTTCATAAAATGTGCCTTTTAAATAAGGCCGGCCGCGAATCTCGAGGTCCCCCCCTTTCTTTTCGTGTGGCTGCTCTTAGCCTTCCGTTTTTCTACATTTAGTCGCGCTTGTCCTTTTCGGAAAAGGACAAGCAGCTCTAAATCCAGGATTTTGTAAATTTAGTCGCGCTTGTCCTTTTCGGAAAAGGACAAGCAGCTCTAAATGTACACACGGGCCGGCCCCCAGATTGTCATTTTTGTCGGGGTTCACAAATTGGGAAAAGGACAAGACAGACTGGTGTGACAATCTGGAGGGCCGGCCCGTGTGTACATTTAGTCGCGCTTGTCCTTTTCGGAAAAGGACAAGCAGCTCTAAATCCAGGATTTTGTGCATTTAGTCGTGCTTGTCCTTTTCGGAAAAGGACAAGCAGCTCTAAATCCAGGATTTTGAAGATTTAGTCGCGCTTGTCCTTTTCGGAAAAGGACAAGCAGCTCTAAATCCAGGATTTTGTGCATTTAGTCGCGCTTGTCCTTTTCGGAAAAGGACAAGCAGCTCTAAATCCAGGATTTTGTGCATTTAGTCGCGCTTGTCCTTTTCGGAAAAGGACAACCAGCTCTAAATTCGACATTTTCTATTTCTTGCTTCCGGAAATTTGGAAAATTGCTGGTGATTTTCAAGTGACAAATTCTGTTCATAAAATGTGCCTTTTAGATAAGGCCGGCTGCGAATCTCGATGTCCCCCCCTTTCTTTTCGTGTGGCTGCTCTTAACCTTCCGGTTTTCTACATTTGGTCGTGCTTGTCCTTTTCGGAAAAGGACAAGCAGCTCTAAATCCAGGATTTTGTAGATTTAGTCGCGCTTGTCCTTTTCGGAAAAGGACAAGCAGCTCTAAATGTACACACGGGCCGGCCCCCAGATTGTCATTTTTGTCGGGTTTCACAAATTGGGAAAAGGACAAGACAGACTCGCGTGACAATCTGGAGGGCCGGCCCGTGTGTACATTTAGTCGCGCTTGTCCTTTTCGGAAAAGGACAATTAGCTCTAAATCCAGGATTTTGTGCATTTAGTCGCGCTTGTCCTTTTCGGAAAAGGACAAGCAGCTCTAAATCCAGGATTTTGTGCATTTAGTCGCGCTTGTCCTTTTCGAAAAAGGACAAGCAGCTCTAAAACCTCCGGCACCGTCCCCCCAAAACGCGACGCCATGACAATCTGAGCCGCCCAGAACGCGAC